>DWTW01000039.1:0-24484 GCA_018246275.1 Papilio slateri
AGATCCTCCGTTACTTCATTTTCCACCCGCACATTAGCTCGTTGATTCCAATACAGGTTCTGTATTATTCGGATGTCTTTACTATCTAGTCAGATGTCATATAAAAGTGTTAGATGGCGATCGTGCATCGAACGCTTTTTCGTAGGCGATGAAGCAGAGGAAAACATCTTGTTGCATATCTCTGCACTTCTGATCTAAAGGATCTGTATTGCAAAAAGAGTCTCACTGGAACCCAAGCCTGCTCGGAAGCCAAACTGGCTATATCCAAGTTGTTCGTCGCATTAGATCCTATGCCTTCGTGAATGATGCTGAGGAACAACTTTAAAACTTGGCTCATAAGACTAATTGTTCGAAAGTCCACGCATTTCTTTGCATTCGCTTTCCTTGGAAGAGTGACAAACGTTGACTACAACCAATCCTCGGGTATCTGACCGGAATCGTATACAGAATTCATGCAACTAACGAGAACTTCGATATTGTTCTCTTCAATTAACTTCAATACGCCAATGTTGATGATGTCCAATCCTGGTGATTTCCAACGCTTGGCTTTACTCAGAGCTTTCATTATCTCTTCTGGCAAAATAGAGTATCCCTCAGTGACTATGTAAGGTAATCCTTCACTCCGGGCATTGTCAGCAAACAAAGATGTAATATACTGTTCCCATTGATGTTTTTTCCTAGATATATCTAGAATTGGGATCTGATGTTTATCTACTAGTTAGGTTTGTAGGCGTTTTATGGCCCATGAAGGTTTTTATTTCTTTATGTAAATTAAATGTATCGTGTTGGTCATAAAGGTTTTCAAGACACTCGCACTCACCTTCAGTTGAAGGTTAACGTTAAGTTTACCTAATTACTGATAAAACAATCATTACTGAATATTATGTGAATATTTGTGAGTTGTGACTCTTGCAGAAACTCGTTCGTAAAATAATTAATCAAAATGTTTCCTGCGTTCGCAAAAAAATGGTATATATACTTTAGGATACAATATTAAAAACTCAGTATTTTACCTATGATCCTGCCGCAAGTCCATCCCGGTATCAACATGGTGTCTGTCTCTATAACCGGCTGTTGCTTAATGAACTCTTGGATTATGGTCTCCGCGATATGCGTGGCCTCACTCCGACCTCTGATAACGCACGCATCATACTCCTTGTCGCTAAACTTCTTAAAATGTATCAATGCACCCGACTTGCTTTCTATTTCCTTTATATTGGAGCCCTTTCGACCTGAAAGAACATTAAATTACAATATTCCTGGACAGTTTTAACACCTCTTTCTATCGTTAAAACCTTTAATGTTAGTTATGAATATTCTAAATATCGGGCATTTTAGTACACATACAGCTCACTTTTTTATTGTAGAAGGTGGCAAATGACCATAGACATCTGCAAAAGCTAATGAGTTGCAGATGCATTGCGTTCCTTTAATAGACTGAGGGGATAAATAGAAAAATAGAAATTTCCTTCAACATAGCGGTACCACTGCGTCATCGCACCATAGATACAACGCTCGTCTGGCATCTCTCTAAGACTTTCTTAAGCAACCACCTCAGACTAGATCTACTTTACATGCTAGCCATATTTGTGATCATTAAGTCTCAAGAATTCCAAATTGAACAGACATATTTAATAAGATAACAAGAAAATAATAAGAAAAAAAGAAGCTATCTCAAAATAATTACCGTGAGTTTACACTACCAAAAAAACATCATATAAAACATGTTGTTATCTCTCTCCTTCTCTATAAAAAAAAACAGAGATGACAACATGTTTGAGATGAATGTTTTCGGCAGTGTAAACTCACAGTTAGTATTATATATCACTAATATAATAAACCTTGTAGTGTATACACAAGTGATTGCCTAAAATAGCTCTCATAATCCAAGTATCAGTTACGATTTTTTTTGTTCAGTCACAAGCAATGTATTAAGTAAGAGCTTCAAATTTCACCTATAACCATTGGGGCATTACAAGTTTTATATTTCAATTATTTTTTGTAGACATGACATCTAGGAATCTCTTCTCTCTCTCTCTAATCTCTAAGAATGGAAATTAAATTATACATATCCATTTATTTTCACATAAAAGTTTGATATAATAGTACTAGCAAAGTTTATAAACTAACTAATTGAGCTTGATGAAAACAAGATATACTACTGTCATAAAGAAAGAAGATGTAAGGATTTTTTTTTTAAATTAGGTCATTCACATATCTGGTATAAGAAAAAAACTGATTCATCAACAAGTATCAATTATCTGTCTTTGCATACCAATTTAATTACATTTTTGCGATAAATTAAAAAAATCTTATTGTATTTCGTTTAAACAGTCATAACTTTAAAACTAAATTGACAGTTTGGCTGAAATCACTATATTATATTATTATTGAAAATTTATTTATTGTTTACGAATATCCTGGATAAAATCCAATTTTAATTAATTTAAATCAATTCAATAAAATGTTCATATTAGGTAACATAAATATAAACTGTTAAGGAGTAATTATATTGATCAGATTAGTGACATACTAAAGAAAGGTGATATAAGGAGTACCCATAACTAAGGAGCATGTATGCATAGATGTATGGATATAGAAGCGAGGTGTACCAGGATCGCGCCAGATGGAAATTCCTAATCTCTGCCTACACCTCTGGATTAGGGATGTGATTCAAAAAACAAAAACACAAAGTGGTTGGGAATCAAACTCCAACCATCAGGTGGCTAGTCAGATACTCAGCCACAACCAGAGGAACACAATACCTCTACCATTGAATATAATAAAGAAATTATGTCGTCCAGCAACCTTGGATAAGTTTATAAGCATGTCTAAAAAATTTAAGGTTTACAAACAGATAGTAATAAATATTCACCATAAATAGTAAATGTTTATTTTGTATTTGACAGGTTTATGTATTGGGTATCTTGTTAATGTAGTTCAAACAATCTTCACCTTCAAACTTTGTATATCATTTCAGTGGTTATTAATATAATTTTCCTGTATTTCAATACATATTTTTTGTAATACAATGTATTGAGTTAATAACATATAATAAGTATTCACAATAATTATTATAAATAAAAGATAAAATAAGTTAGATAATATACAACCTAATATTTCTAAGTTTTGGCAACTAAGGTACCAACTACTGAATGATTTTATTTTAGAGAAGGCACTGTCTCCTGAGATACAGGTCCCCACCTAGTTCAGGAGATAGAGCCCCATGAAATTGTAAATGAATTTTGAACAATAGAGCTTATTTTATTTTATTATTAGCTTAAAACTACTTACCTATTAACGCCGGAACAATACTCTTTGGTACAGACACCTCAATTATGTTTACTTTTGGTGCTTTTATAGTCCTTTCATTTGTTTCCTCCTCATCCTTTTTGAATATGTAATAAGCCACAAAAGCAGTCACCGTGACTACAGACAGTCCCAATGCAACAGGTAGTAACAGTTTTGTATTGAGAGGCATTTTACTGAAACAACAATATGATTAAATTTTTACCCAACTGATCCAGACAGAGGGTAATATTTATCACTCGTATGAATGCATGTATTTACGTCCTGTAGCCTACATGGATGGACCAATTTTGAAGAGTCAGGTTTCTTTCTCAGAGTATCATAGGTAACATGATGATGTGATAAATGATGAAAATCATAGTCAGTCGGGGTTTTTGGTTTTATAAATTACCTATTACTTGTTAACAATTATAAATAATGAGAAATACAGTAACATATATTATTATTACATTATTTTTTGATATTTTACAGTTTATAATTATAAACATACATTTACTGAAATCCTATTACGACCGTATTATCAAAAAGAGGTAGTCAGACATACAGACAAATTAAGTTGTCTGAATTCACTTTTCATTATTACTCATAAAACATAAATAATATATGATATAATCACGACTATTAAAAAACCGGTATAATTTATTGAGTCAAAAATTCTTATTGTACGTACAAAGTGTGATCTATTAGCAGCTATGACATAATGAGAGACAAGTAACATCGAAAAGTAATATGACACCATCAACAAGTAGGGCAAGAAAAACTTAAATTTACCTTTATTTTTAACATAAAAGTTATCGCAAACAATTCTTAACCAAGTGATTCACAACGCAACGACTATAATATTTATGGCTATCGTATCAAAACAAATAACTCGTGTGTCGTATCGAATAGTTCGTATTGGAAATTGAAAAATTACAAACTCTTACGTACAGAATACAGAAACGGATATTTATTTCTTTGACAGTGACTTTGACATCTAAAAATAGTGTTTAACCACATTCGTGGAGACTGTTGATTTTAAATAATTTTCTTGTAATTAAAAACTTTAAAATGTGCAGTAGGTGTATTTAAGATAAACAAATATCAGGCCTGGATAAGTTTTGAATTTTAGTGTAAACAATTGTGTTGGTATTTTTAGTTAAAATAAAATTCAAATTAACTTCATACTTTTCATTCTCATTAATATTCTGTTCACGCAATGGGTATTATACTTGCTTTGAATGAAGCCGAGAAAAATATGGGTTTTTCCACAAAAAAAAAAACTAAATAACGATAGGATTACCCACTGGTACATTTGTAATCTAATACATTCTACGAATAGCGGGTTGCATTCTGTGTCTTCCCCTATGATAGACATGAGACCTTTTTTGAATAAGTTATATAGAAAATATATTCGTGCATATATACTTACACAGTATGACGAGAACAACAACTGCTTGATGACCTCATAGCCTTCGAATTGTTTCAAACAATTGGTAGCCTAGAGCCTGGATTGGTAAAACCTGGATCAACAACTCAATTGTTTGTTTTGGCTCCAGGTTTTTGAGTAGTAGATATTTATTCTTAAAAATGCATGCAAACATTGTGCGATTATTCTTTAGTAACAGTATTTAATAACCTCGATGTCTTGATTGTATCTTATTACCTATAATTATTTGTTTTTAACAAGTTTGCATAACTTCTTTAGAATATTAGGTGGTCTTACTTAAGACTGATGGTGTTGTTAACTATTTATGAATAGTTTATACATGAAATCATTTTGACATATTAAATCAATGTCAATATTTTGTAAATACATATTCATTTAGGTGTTATCGAATTTTGTAATTTTATCTCGTTTATAAACTTTATTGAATTTCTATTACAGATTATCATTAAAAATATAATATTTAATACAAAAAATATAAAGTGGAATAAACTTTTTATATTCCCGATGCATTTTTAATCTTGTTACTTTTAGCATCACCACTAACAATGTGAAATTTAAGTTTTTTTTTATATCAGGCCTGTTTAACTCCAAAAATGGCATGGGATATAACAGAAGGTATGTTTGACTAAGGTAAATAGTTTTTCGTGATTGGTGCGCCGCAATTTTCATGTCACCCGTTTCTTTCAACACGAACAAAAGAAACCATGCCTGTCGTACACGATTTATTATTAGGGTGACAACTATTTTTGATAAGCGCTGGTAATCTTGGACCAAATGAAAATATACAATTTCATTATATGTCCTAATTATTTTGCCAATATATTCGGAACAGTTGTTAAGTTCGATAAGAAGAATACAGGTTCATGAAAATAAATAATAAATATGAAAATAAATTTATTATTCCAGTCACTCTGATTAAAGCCGCCATAAAAAAAAATCCACCGTTGACCCACTCGGATTGGAAAGAAATAGCAATCACTGTCGGCTTTTCATCGAGTTTATTAGGTCTTTAATACGACGGACTGTGGCCTATCGCCACAGAGCGAGAATAAATCTTACCGTTTGATTTTTTACGTAAGTTTAACGTGATTCAGCACACCGATCTTCAGATCGCAAGTTAGATGGCTAGATCAGTACCCGTAACTGCTACTATTTGGAACGAAAAACCACCAAAAAACAACTAACATTTAAGATTTTTATAAAAACTTCAGAATATGCGATGTAACAGTACTTTAAAAGTCACGACGCGCAATATCAGATTTACGAGGCTTTTAATTACCCTTCGCCTCTTCAATATTTTTCGTAGGATATCTTAATCGAGGAATGTTTATTGAAATAAAAAATTGAATACAACCTCAGGCGGCATTGAGCGTGCGACCCAATAAACAGTCACAGGCAGATTTGTCATATTTTTATTATCTTTACATCACGAACCCCACAATGATCAGTCCGCGTAGAAAGCCAACATGCAGCGGCCGTATGTACGCCGGTACCTCCACCCTAATAATATGCATGAGGCATTTCATGGCGGTAACCACGTTCTTTTTTTTATTTAACTTCAATATGTTTAAATTAAGTTAATGAGTCGTAAATATATAATATAGATTAAAATCCTACTTTTGTAGTATTTTTATTTTATTTTAAATAAAGTTTCCAACGTCTGACTTTCTATTCCATATTTGATATGGTTGTAAGTTATGTTCAAGTTACCTATAGTTTTCCACCCTTTGTCATGTTATCGCCGATAAACTGTGGTGTAAAATGAGTTCAGGTAATCCAATAATAGCTAACTATGGAGCCGAGGGTCGACCCTCTCGCATAGGAATACTAAGGGTGTATTGAGTGACAACCCAAGGCGAGATACCATCTCTGGGACCTTTAGGATTATCATCTCACAGAGCGTCCACCTAAGCGACCTCAGAGATTGGTGACCTCCCAATCCGTTAATACAAATAAAGTAACGCCTTGAGCCGAGACCCGCGAAGGAGCCCTCGAGCTTAATTAAATATTCTTAACGAGGTTTAGGCTAGGTGCCTACTGCTTCCTGCCGCGTCAAGCATGCTGTAACTATAGACTCCGTCTCAAGGTGATCATTAGCAAGTCAATCACAAAAAAAAACATATAAAACAGTACTTTCTTCGTTTGCACTCTTATATTTACTGTAAGTAATTCCAACAACTATATTTCTACCGATTGTCGCATTAATACTAGTAAACTAAGTTTAGGTAACCTAAATTCTTACGGAATAGACAGAGGTAGATATAGATGCGTGACAACTCCGTGACAATTTTACTTTCGCTAGACCATGTTGCAAAATAATTCTTTTAGATCTCTAATATTGAACAAAATTTTGCAAGTTTGAATCTATTCATACAATTATCAGCTTTTAAAACCCTGCAGCTTGACATAGGGCCAATAAGAAGATTAGATGAAAGTCACAGCTCTATGTAAAAGTCAACGACACAAGAGGACGCCACTGCTCATCTCCGGCAGTCTTGAGTTTGGCAACATCCTAAAAGGTCATTTTTTAGGCTATGCTATTTCCTTCCAGATTTCGAATACGTGATCACAAAGAAGGAGCCACCTCGCGTATGCTTTGGGACGGGGCTGCAGCGGGAAGTGCTGCCCCAAACTGGCCCTTGCTTAAGCCCTTTCATGAGACGTATCGTTAAGGAGATCAAACCTAACTTGGGCCCGGGCACATACGACGAAGCTCGTGACGCCTTTTATGATGTAACGCACAGGGTAAACATATTATTTATTAAGTTTATTGTCTAATAGTTTATCACTTCCCTCTCTCTATGGTATGTCCCTCATAACTGAGGATCGTGGTCAGCAACAGGGTTGAAGCGAATGATCTGCTTCCTGCGGTTTCTTTCTAGCCCGTCTCTCACGACCATGTAGAATTTGGAGGACGACAGACAGACAGACGACACTTGATCGGCCCATCTTGTTGGTGATCGACTGCGAAATCTTTTGCCATTGGTATTCCTTGTGGAAAGTTTTATAAAAATTTCATTCCCTCTGCGCATCGTGTGGCCGAAGTGAAGAAAAAAGAGCGTTGTTGGTTGTTGGGTGTTGTTTGATGCCAGGTGTTGGTGATAATAAAGTTAATTGCTTATTTTTCGGGATAGCACTTTCAAAGTGCCTGCTAATTTTACTTTCAGTTTTGCAGTATGCTTTCTCATCTTATCGTATGACAGTAACAATTGTTTAAATTTAATTACATTTATTCCTTATCAAAATATTTATAGATGTACAGCAAGCTACATTACGGACCTAAAGCACCACGTTGGAAGTTGAAACATGAATATCAACCTCCGCCGAGGGAAATCCCACCGGAAAACCCTATCCCACGCAACTGTGCCCCATTCAATTCCCTATCCAAAAGGCAACCATTGTTTAAACCTAAGGACTATCCCGCGTAAGTAAACTGGAATTTCTAAAGATGGAATTGTTAAGAATTTAAGATACAGTTTCAAAACTACAAAACGAAGAACGGTTGCGGTTTTCGCATAATTTCCTGCCTCGCACAATCGCATTGTGGAATAATATTACCAATACGATGTATGGTCTTTCAATAAGAGAGAGAGAGAGTACTCCTTCTTTAAAGGGTGGCAGCGCATGTGCAGGTCCTCTGGTGTTGCGGATGTTCATGGGCGACGGTGACCACTTAACATTAGGCCACCGGCTCGTTTACCCCCTTATGCTATATAAAGAAAAAGAATAATTTGAAATACATTTTACACATGCAAAAGAAGCTTTTACGTTCCCATGTTCACTTCTTTTTTTGCTTACCTAAGTGAATGAATACCCTAAGAGATCTCTTATCTTCAAAACAGCTAGTTATGAATAAATAGCGATTGTTAATACAACCCAACATCAGATGAACATTCAACATTTTTAAGCATCACATACATATACGTTATTATTCGGTTGCGAATCAAACCTACTATGGCACCAAGGTAACATGTAACACCTAAGCACTTTAATCCTTACGATTAACGCGAAATCTCGCGGTGATTATCCGTGTTAATTGTCTCTAAATGTCTTTTTCTGATCTTACTTAATTTGTAAACATTGGCAAAGCTCATTTACTTTTGTTTGTAGACCCTGTGACTACTATCCTGAGTTCAAAAAGAAGAAATTAAACTTTGCGTACAGTTTTTCTGGCAAAAAAGCGTTAAAATGCGCAGTTGAGGTATGGAATAATATATAATACTTTTTAAGTCTGAAAAAAAACTTAGAATAAAAAAAGTCTGAAACAAACATAAATATGATTCAGGATACATTCGTCATTCCTGCTGGCTTTCCGGTTGATCTGGTCGTAACATACTCATCAATCTCCTTCAACATCTGCTTGTACTAACATCGTTACTTTTACAACCTAATTTGTTCTTGTCTTTTTATACGCTTACCGGGTCCAAGCATTGAAGCAATTCAATTATATTCATATGTTTTATTTTCAGATTAAATGTGTTCCATACAATCTGGATGTTTGCGCCGCGTGTGGACGATCATGTTCCGCTCAGGGCGACTATTGGCAATACGAAAATAGAATATTTCTTTGCAGAAAACATTATTCCAGATTATTCACGCATTGCCTAGCAAAGTTTCAAGGCGTTAAGCTCGCAGAATTTAAGGTACAGTTTCATTACACATTGACTTAACAGCAAACTCAAGTAAAATATTTACTTAATCCTATCGTTTTTACTACCAAGTAATAGAAACTTATTTATGGTCCCGTGTATTTATCCCGTGGTCTATTATTTGCTGTCTGCGACGCTTCTAGGTCAAGGAGTCGGAGTAACAGAAGTATAATGTTGAACATGATGAACATACTGAGATACTGAACGTTAAGATATGCATACAAAGTGCTAGGAAGATTGCAAAATATAGGGAAAGAAACCAAAAAATACCAAATAATAAATATAAATACCAATCATTTTTTGTGCTATGGAATAAAGGGGCAAACGAGCAATGGCTCGTCTAATGTTAAGTGTAAGTAAGTATCGCCGCCGATAAAAACCCAGAGAACCAGAGGAATTGCAGTCTCGCTGCCGGCTTTTAAGGAAAGCGTATGCTTACCCTAATTATGTGGAATTAAAGGGAAGAGTAAAATAAAAGGGGCTAAACTTAATTGTTTGAGTCGAGTAGTATATGGGCGCGGGATACTTCGCAGTACAAAAAATCTTTTGAGTGTTTAGTATACTTTGATAGTCTATCTATTTTGTTACAGCCAATCCGGGATTGCTTTTTCGCGCACGCGCACAACAGCTGCAAGGCCGCATTAAAAATTATGAAAGTACAAGAGATACAGAAAAAACTCAGAAAAGAGGCTTATTTAGACCTTTACTTCCCTCAAAGACGCCAATGTAGTAATTAATTATGAAATAGAAACAGCCTTATTATATATTTTTATTTATATTTATAGCTACATATAAAATTCTATCATATCGTTGTACATATGGATATTTTTAATATATCGTTTTGAAAACAGTTGTAAATTCATCATTTTTTTTACTTTTAGAGTTTAGGATAGTGTTTACACTATTATTAGTACACTATTAGTAGTTTACACTATTATTACTATTATTAGATTAGTGTTTTAGTGTGACATATCCGACGAAAATTCTGGGGTCGTGACTATTTAAATGTCAAGAATCTAGATAACCGTGAGGTGTCCAATTTTAGGATTTTTTTCCTTAATGTGAACGTGGGAATGTATCACGATACGATATCAACGAATGTAATACAGGATTCACGTTACTTTCCTTGGCTAGCACAAACTGGCGTAGGTTGCAGGTGTCTCAGACCGCATAGACATAGAAGAAATTAGGCGGCATGTTCTATCGCCCCGTGACAGAGCCTGAAGTAGACGAATTATCCCCGTGTCTTGACTACGCTTCAGCCTCTTTGGAGAATATAAAGGTTTTGTCTTTGCAATTATGGACGAAGTTAACGTAACGAACAACAACTAAAGGACGGTACGATTGATATTTGTTGGGCATGTCGTCGTCCAGGTGAGTCTATTAGACATATCGTTTTCAGTTGTTCTCGTCGGCCGGTGAATACTTTCATAAACAACCAAGTGGCCAAGATCCTCAGTAATCATCCATCAGCAACTCCAATCTTATCAATACCAGCCTTCACCAGTTTTGAAAAATAGTTGTATCACGCTTTACTGGGACCGACATATTATCACGGACAGGACTATAGTTGACAAATAGCCCGACATCTTCATAATAGACCGATCCGTGAGTCGTATAATGTTAGTCAAAACCACTGCCGTGCATGACGAGAATCTCGCAAAAGCTGAAAAGAAACAACTGATGAAGTATCCAGACTTGACTTACGAGTTGCCGTTATATGGGGTATGAAATCGAGTACCATTATTCTAATAGTCGTATCGGTAAACGGACTTTTAGGGAAGAGCTTCGATCAACATCTTTAGAAGCTCTCATTACAGAGTTGGGAAAAGGGTTCTAACAAAAAGCGGTAATTTTGGAAACTGCCCGCATTGTGAGAAGGTTCCTTTCTCGATAACCTCGACCACTGGTTTGAGTCATAGAACTCGGCTGATGGAACACTATTTGTATAATATATTGTAGACTCTCTATTTTTTGTAGGTTTTTTTAAACATATTGTATACAAATAAGAAATAAAAAGAAAAATAATAATATGCACTTACGCCCGTTGCCGACAGGCGTAGGCAAAGATTACGGATTTCCATTTGGCACGGTCGGTTCTACATTCATCATAATCATATATTTTGATGGTTTGGGTATGACATGGTTGAAAGGACAAATGTCAAAAAAATTATGTTGCGAAAGTGAGAGACAGGGTCATCCTTTTTTTTATGTGAGGAAATGCCTACGCATATCCGCCCTCGCGATGGCAAGAGCGGAATATGTCGGACTCGCACCGACTAAAACCTCACAATGTTCCTCTCACGCAAGTGGGCGGGGCTACGGGAATGCTTTCGCATACTACCGCGGCCCCGCCTGCGCTAGCCGTCGCCGGCTCCTACTCGGGGGGAGGACGAACCTCCCCACTTCTCCTCCGGTAGGGCACGCCGGAACATCAAGCGCACCCTCCTACACTGGTCTTTCTCATGGGCGACAGGTTCCCCGGAACCCATCACCCACAGACCACCGGCCCGCATCCAAGGCGGACTCCACCGAGTCCACCTCGAGTGGCCGCCTGCTCTGTAGGCCGGGCTTGGCACACAGACCAGGCCTACAGATCCCCTCCCCCCAGTGTTTGGTTCACGGGGATTTCGCCTTACTCCGGCTGGCTCTTAGCCGGAGCGTTCCTCTATCCACCACCCGAGGACGCGCCACGTCGGAGTTAACCTCTCCGCCCACTCGGACAACCGAGCAGGTCCGTAGAACAGCGGGTAGCCATCCCAGTCCCCCGTCTGCGGAGACGAAGGACAGCGGTCCCTCCAGTCCCCGCAGACCACCGGCCGGCTTCTAAGGTGGACTCCACGTGGACTCCACGTGGTCCACCTCGGGTGGCCACCTCCTCGCGGGGCACTCAAAATAGCACCCTGCCGCGGACCTTGAAGGTCCGCCGACCCCTCCTGGGTCAGCTGGCCGGATATTGGTCAGCGACAGATGACTTCCCTTCCCCCGTAGGGGAAAAGGAACCCATCTGTCGCCGTCCAGGGTGACTTGTCCCAGAGCAATCCAAGCGGCGACCCATCGTGGAGGTTTCCGGCCCTCGCACCCCGGAGATAGCGCTGTTAGCAAAATCGTTCTAGGTTAAACATAGAGTAATTAATATAGTGTGGTATCAACTTTACGGTGATTGATTTTTAGATATTTTTTTTACTTTAATATAAAAACGAGATTGGATTTGCGGGCACCTCATTGATTAGATGACTCACGAAATTTAAATTGGCCACTAATCCATCCAAGTCCATACCGAGTTCGTGCTCTGTGAGGTCGCGTTTCTTTTCCACTCGCGCCGTCAATTTTCTTATGCACCGATACAAAAGTGTAACTGAATATTGAAATACTTTCTGTTTGAATGTCTCCACAGTTTAGCGTATGGCAAACTATTAATGTTAGCCAAATTATCCGTAACAATTATTCTGAAAAGTTTTATTGGGTTATTTAATTAAGATTATAATTTTTTGGGAAATATACTTTCTCGTGTACTTTGAAAGGCCGCGGCTAAAGCTTTTCAAGCGCTATATTTTTCTAGGACACATAAAATTATTAATTCCCGTGGACGCAGACCAAGCAAGTAAACTTTACAAAGTGAAACGGGCTTTAATATATGGCGAAATCAAAACTTTGGAGTAGTTTTAAATTGGCCGGTTAAAGTTCAGAATGAGCGCGGTTAAATGCGGCGCTGTGTACCGCACCACTCCAAAATCCTTCGTTAGTGTTTACTTATCAATGATGGCGTGTTTACGTGTGTGGGTGGTTCCATTAGAGATGTCGTAAATAGCTCACGGGTGCCTCTTAGATGTGCTGTACATTTTATTTTTGTCAGTAATATAAGTGTGTGTCATAGACGCAAACCTCTGGAGTGGCAGCTTGCGAAGAGGATATTGAACTAGTGAGATACGCTATATGCAGGCATACCGACAACATATAATTTTTAAGTTGACCAATGTACGTACAGCTCACTTGCATTCCTACTTACGATTGTATTTTAGGATTATAAATCACTAGCTTCGTAAGTATCAAAATAGCATCATTGTTTACCATATATTTAAGAAAATCCATATTAAAAAATTGTCATTTTGTCAAATCTTCAGTACCATTAAACGATATCGGACCCGAAGGGTCCAGCGGCTTTGGTGACGACAGTGTCAGCATGTCCCGGGCTTGCTATTTTCTCTTAATCCAGTTTAGTTTTATATCATAATAAAGTATGTCTCTAACTAATCGCTCAAACTCAAGCCGCAATGTGTCCCATGTGTGTCACATTTTTATGCATAATGTTGCTTAATAATTTTATAAGACATAGACAACGTTGAATATCGTTTGTTTGTCCAAAAAGTCTTTTCAATAAAGGTTGTATTAAGTTTAGCAACGACACGGAGCAGGTGTGGGTACAAACTGGCTCAATACTCCTTAAACGAGTTGCCCCGTAGCAGAGTGCTATAAGCGCTGCCACCAGCGCCCTCTTACGGCCCCCACACACCCTTCATGTATGTTGACTTCAGGGAATCGGTTATTTAGGATTATATTATATTATAATTTGAGGATGATTGAATCTCTAATTAAGTTAAGTTACCTTTTTGACTTATAAATTATTTAAAAATTGTATTTTTTTATGGGAGAAGTTGGCAAACGAGCAAGCGGTTCGCCTGATGTTAAGTGATCGCTACCCATAGGCATCCGCAACAAGAAAAAGAGTTGCAGATGCGTTGCCTACCTTCAATGGTTAGAAAAGGGGATTGACAGAAAATGGATATTCCCTTTTCCTATTCATCCCCTCCCCATCCAATCCTCTTCCCCTTCGGATGGGCATCTATCCCTATTAGAAAATGACGTGAAAGGGAAGAGGACTGAAATTGTGTCTCCGCAGTGTCTTTCTTCAGACCAAACGCAGAAGCATACCTCTACTTCACTCCTGTCTTCTGTGAGGTCGTGGTATCTTACCGGCCGCGTCGGCCCATTTTTGCAACAGATATTGCGGTTTCTAACACTATTAATATATGACTCATTTTGAAACTAGCAGTTGAAGAGTAGAAAACTCTTAGGGCTGTCGACAGCCCTTAATTGTTGTGTTGTATCGGATCAATATTCTAACGACGATGGCATTCTTCTTCTCTTGGTCACCATTAAGAGTTCACTGTTTGTTATTTGATCAACTTCAATACTAAAACTACTTACTTAAATTAAACTTACACTAAAAAAATTGAAACGGTTTCTAATTTTTGTTAATAATATTAAATACCAAATTATTAGTTTTTAGACATTCTAAGCCGAATTTTCTCTATTCCTACGGCTTTTTAGCGGCGCTGCGCACACTGGTGAAAGTACAAAAACAAATCCTATAACGCTGTGACTCGTGACTACGGTGACATCTGACAAATTCCGTCGACGACGCAATCATTTTTGATCGTTTCAATTCAACGTCCGACGAATCATCTCTCATCGCGCGGGCGGCGCGCGGCGTTCGGCGTCGGATGAATTAGAGAGCGGACGAGACAAAGGCCTGTGTGAAATCTGACGAGTTCACAAGAATAAGAAAGTATTCGAGGCGCGATAACAACTCCTGTTATTATCGCCCCATTTTCCCACCCCGTCGCTCCGAACTTTTAATTTCCTCCTAAAAAGGCGAGAGGAAGATGCACTGCCAAGTTCTTGTTTTTTTTACTGTTTCCGCTTTCTTGTATTCTTAGCGTCGGTTACATTATTCTGAGTTGAGTAAATAAATCAAATTTACGTTAAACTATTGCACTGATATATCACGCTTATTATAATATAATATATTCCAAATAAGATTCCCGAACACTGGACAAATCTAGACAAATCACAACCAAATCAAAGTCGATCCAGCTATACTGAAGCTAAACTTTGCTATAAACAACTATGTTAACAAAGGATCCTATATCTCGTGGTAAATAACAAGAGCGCATGCTTAATTTTTGACCAAATATTACCTACATAATGTGTGATCAAAGTAACATCCCTGCAGAGGTTTCCTTGTCCAGCGACAGTCCCTGAGGCCGGAGACTTGGCTCGCGGTCAACGTGTGGCTTCAGACAAGCGACTATTAGCCAAAAATGACGAATCTCGGCATCAACATCACTTGGCATTTCTTTCCTTGTGACTTTGTTAAACATCGAGATGTATGTATGACTATGGATAGCCATTTGTTGCCATATGTAGCTGTAATATATAGATATTACAACTATGGCGTAAAGATTTTTACATCCAAGTGAGTCATGAGTCCATCGTGTTGTTTTACGTCAATTAATCTTACATTGATCATGTTTTACGAATAAAATGTACCGTCGTAGTCGGCGTACGGCTAAAACTTTGAAGATTGTCTTTTACGTTAAGAGTTGAATTAAATATCGGTGTGTTTGTTGGAAATTATTAGTACAGAGCTTAATGCAAAGAACTTGGTCACAAACTCATGCTCCCAAGAGTGTACTGAAATAAACCGCGCGCCGGAAATCGCGACGAAATCCTTTCACGAGATGTAACAAAACCACCAACTATCCTGAAACAATACGGCACAACAATAACCTTATTGCACTGCAAACTGTTCTGCACTTTACTTCTTTGGAATAGTGAACATAATGGCAAAGCCGTTACGCCTGTAATGTTGGCACTAATGACTTTTTAATGTAAGTGCACTTGTTCATTTTGAAGTGGGTACCTGTCGTGAGGTTAGTGAATTTGTTGCCCGTGTCGTTGTTCCGTCCTCTAACTTATATAGCCCCAGTGACTTACGTTTTAACATGTTAACGATCAACAGAGAACTTTAAAAAAAAAAACAAGATTAAAAAAAATATTTCATCACATCTCATCACATCATCATATCTCATATTTCACCAAAAAAAAAGCTTACCTAAATTCTTATATGACGAGAGTTAATCTAACGATTTTTTTTATTTAAAAAAAAATTACGGCAGAAATTGTACTACCACTTTTGCGACGTCTAAAGACTCAATTTCAGTGAATTACAGTGAAACGCTTCTCGCAAAGAAGTCGTTTCTTACGGATCTAATTATTTGCCTTATAGATATAAAATTGTATCCTTGAAATGATATTGAATTCCTGAAGTTAAACCTAATTAATATTATAATATCAAATGATCGTCATTCGATTATATAATAACATTTTATAAACATTTTCAGAAAATTCATGGAATTGAGATATTCTTTAAGTCTATTGAATTATGCAGTATTATAATTTTCTTTAAAAATTCAAACTCACGCTTAAGTTGTAAAAACAGTATATTTTTAATTAATTCCGACCTAATTATATCGGAGGACGTGATCTGAGTGAGCATTTTTAGTAATGTTCTAACGAGGCAGTTATCCTCCTTCAGTTATAAACCTACATTCTTTTAAGCATTGTTCTTTTACGATATGAACTCAGAAGCAACAACTCAGATCACATAAAACGTAACAATGAAAAAACTGTTTAAAAAGGCACTTATTCTTGTATGTCCCCACATAAAAAGGCACGTATTCTTGTATGTCCCCACATAAAAAGGCACGTATTCTTGTATGTCCCCACATAAAACACGTTCGACTTTGCTTACTGAAAACGCTTAAATTCAAGTTGTAATAATATGTACTGTGTTTCGTCTGAAAGTGTTTGAATGGCGCAAGATGACAGACGTTAGGGAAGACCCGACTAAAGCCGAAGAGGTTGAGGCTTAGGTTAATGATAAACATGATTTTTTTTCCGTTCTTTGACAGAAGCAGACCACGCAGATGGCTTACGACGTCTCACTTGGTTCCGGATTAGCAAATATTGTTATATAACGTATTGGTGCGTGTGTGAAATGAGTGAGGTATCCGAATATTCGATGGCCCTGGTGGTTTTTTTCTTGTCGTAAATCTGTCAGGTTCGTCAACGTTCTTCTTTCGGTAGATGACGATGTTCATGCAATCAGATCTGCTCCTATTGTTCTTATAATATTTTGCTCCTATGGATCGAGATAAAATTTAAATGGGACCAATCTGAAAACAAAAACTATCGACTGCAAAAAAAAACTTGAAATCGGTGTATAAATGTCGATGTTCTGAGGTAACAAACATAAATAATACAAGCGAATTGAGAACCTCCTCCTTATTTTTAAAGTCGATAAAAACAACACGAGGCGAAATAAGCATTGTATGTAAAAAAATAACAAAATATTGAATGTACATGAACAGTATACGAGTAATGATTTATGTTGTAAAACGTCTGAAGATTTTCATAACGACTGCTAACGCGGGGAATTATTGAATAAAAATTTGAATATGCCTTATATTAACAAATTCCGGGGCTCGGTAAAGATCATTTCATTTTAAAGCCCTCTAAAGAGATTCCGGGCGGTGAGCACGGGCTATGTTTGTGTCGGTACAAAAGTTTAATTTTAAATTGTTTACTTTGTGTCTCGGCGGGATGTTTTTGGAATTTTTTACGGCCCTAACTATTTTAATTAGCGGCCGAATTTAAAGGGAGGTTAAAAACGAAATCGTTCGCGTAATAGAAAATACTTTTCATTTATTTTTAGATACCGATCTTTGTATAGAATTAACATTTCGACCGTTACTATTAACATTTAATTAGTGTTTTGTTACCTTTTTGATCATTTATTCTCAATTTACATTACAATTGAAACTACATAATTTTAAGTCTCAAGTCAAAAAATTAAAAAAAAAATCATCATTACATTTATGTACAATTTAATTCTGATTTGACTTTCAAAAATAAGTGAATAAGTAAAGAAAAATGTAAGTGTATTTTGGTTGCGACAATCAATACGCTTTTAGTCGAAAAGGAAAGACTTCCATAATAACAGAGCTGTTATCAGCTTTTGAACGTTTTCGTAATCTCCTCAACTCGTAGAAATTCACGTAGGCCTTTGTCTCTCGCCGCCTTTTCTTCCGAATGCTTAATGTCAAAGCCTTTGCCGGCAGCCGGTGAAATTTCATCGGAAATAGACGTTTTTAGTAGCCGCTGTTGATGTCATACTCCTTAATGTATTCTTTAACGTTTGTAAACATACAAATCGATATTAATAAGAGTTATTACATTTTAAATAATAAGAAATATTAGAATTTATTTTGGTCATCTGTTTTATCCGGGGGACTGTAGTGCCCTCACTAAGATGAGCCAATGGAACAGGGCACTATCTTATATCATTCTTTTTCTCAAAGCTTCGTTCTGTATTCCTAAGCATTGATAATATCATTTTTAATTTCTATCACACCAATGAATATTTGCTAAAATACAAAATGTAGATTTCAACTGTTGAACTGCAAATGTTTTCTTATAACGAAATGTATCCTTCCGTTCCAAGGCGACCCGCGCGCACATCTGTCCGGAGCGGTACAAGCCACGCTGCACCCATCGCCGATACAATCTACGTCAACAATTAATGCTTTTGTGCATATCCTGCATGCGATTGTGCAATCTAATGCATTCTGGTAGGGGATAGTATTGCCTGCACACTGCAGCTGGAGCGATGTGGGTGCTAATGACTTTTTAATGCCCGCCCCCGCTGTTTCGCATCGCAACTTCTTTCGATGAAGTAACTGAATTTGTACTAAATATTTTTCTTACAGTGTAACTGTTACGATTCCTGTTTTATGCGCATTAAATAATGCCTAGCTATATCTCCTTACACATTTCGTTTTCTATTTTTATCCCTCACAAAGCAGGTACAGTAACGACCGGGGTCTACTCCAGGGTCGTGCTTGAGCCGATTTACCGGACACTTCTGGAAGGTTACTGGTCCATATGTGACGACGAGTGCTGTAAAGTGTTCGAAACTTAATTAATAACTTAATTTCAATAGCTTGTTCTTTTCATTACTACACTGGCTATATATTTAGTTAAATTTAAATATTTAGTAATACTAAATTTAGTTATGCAAAGTTAATTTGACTTATTGTTAATTTATTTATATTGGCCACGATATACGTACATAATAAACCAATACAACAAAAAGGAAAACAGCAAAGAACGGGCAAGAAAGGTACACACTAGTGAAGACAAGGTTGGGCATTTTTTTAGTATTAAAATATTAGTAGATTATCGAAATAATTTACTAATATTTATTTTAACCATTCCAGCTTAGCTTAAGCTTGTGCTAGGACAGTTCACGACAAGAGTGGTATGGCGGATCCGAACTCACGACGTCATGTGTTAGTCCGCACCCTTAATCAATTAGGCTGTTGGCGCTTCAATTAGAGGTCTTAATACTAAAAGCAATCTATTCCAAAAAACCAAAGAAGAGACACGCTAAAGAAGTAAGAAATGAGGAGGGTGCGCCGAGTAAATGTAGATAAATAAATATTTGAAATATACATAAATAAAGAATTTTTTTAATAATAAATATCACTAAAATATAAAAATATATACAGACACATACAATAAAGCTTATTATAAATACGTAAATATATATAAGAGTGCAAGATAGTGTTCATTAACGAGTCCCTTGAGAATTGAAAGCGATTGAGCTCGTCTCAGTGGCAGCGGCAGCGCATTTCACATTCGCGCTGCCTGTACAGTGAACAGATGACTTCTAAGATTAAACAGGGATATTTTGCTAGTTATAAGTTAATGAGCTCTCTACCCGCGCCTAGGTGATACTGTGTGAGGGTCGGAAAATGTCAAATACTATTCAGCGCAGCGAATGTCGTAGCTGTCAATATGGTCCAGAGCCGCAATGAAAACATTTTGAAATATTTTTGTTCTTAGGCCTGTGGTTTTTCACGGTTCTTGCACTAAAATCACTGTTAAGTCAGCGCGTAAAAGATTGAAAACAATCAGTCCAATATAACCGGCGCTTGTGATATTTTATTTGTTCATTTTTTTTGTACTTGTATTACCTCTAGTATCCAGATCGTCTGGAAGTTTACGATTGTTGAACATTGAAGAAGTTAGATTTAAAACGTTCCTATCCAGCCGAGATCGACTGTTCAGTGTTATGGAGTCTGCGGATTCTAACGACACTTTAATGTGCGAAGTTGCGGCCGGCGCCACTGCTACCGGAGCGCTGCGCTGAAGTTGTCTATGATAGACAGGTGTCGCCGCTTAATATCCGATCCTATGTTACTCAACGTGGATAACTTCACGAGATATTGTAGAGTGCTTTGTGAAGAAAATTATACGATCTACAATATACAATGTGCGCCCATGGGCGTTGTTGAATGAGACCGCATTGACCATATCGCCGGCTCTGAGCCGGTCAATTATTAAAACATATTAATATCTAATAATAAAGCTCGTGGACAGACCACAGTTATACTACAATACATTTAATAAAATATAATAAATTTCAACCCACATGTCTATAAGCATGTACACACGTATCGCCTTCTGTCCGATATTCTTCTCAACTTTCCGTTCCTGCTTGTCTTGTTCCGCGGCCAGCGAATAAAAGAAATAGTGCAGTTAAGTTTGTCGACAGTGCAACAACTCGCCTCGACTCGACTCGAGTCCCGCCGCGTAACTTTACTTCCCTTGTAGTTGTCGTACGGGTTCTGAGTTTGAAAATTTGCTTCTCGGCTGAAACCATTTTAACTTTGACGATGATGATACAAGATTCGATGGTTGCTATTTAATCGTTGGATTTGCTGTTCCGACTCGTACGAGGGTTTACATAACATGTTTTAAGAATTGAGCAGCATTAGGGATATAAAACTTTGTTGAGCTGTCTGTAGCAACGTGTCGTGTTTTACCGTTTAAACATACAGATCTAACTCGTAGAAGTTGGTGAAGGCTCTGTTGATACAAGCTGGTGTTCATAGGGCAGTACATCCGTACGTTTTCACAGAATGCGGTCACGCGAGACGCATGCTAGGGGGGATTGAAGTATAATGTCGATAACCTTTCTGCGATAGATATGCCATTATTTCAATTTATTCCTTTCGCTAAAGAACCAAACCCTCAACTTGAGTCTATGTTCAAACGCACGATGCGATTAACAAATATTATGATTAAAGTAACAACAACAACTAGAAGCGATAACTTTTGTCACTATACGAGACCTATGTACGTTCACCTGTTGGCAAGGCACGTGTCTTTCACGAGAAAACGGTGCGTAGGATTTAACCACACCAAAGATGTTAAACTGTCCATTTGTTTTAGACAATGAAGTTTCGTACATAACGCGCGCGGCCGACGCCCCGCACCAAACAAATAGAGATTTGCTCAGGGAATCGAGTCAGCCTTTTCGCGGCCTCCACCGAATTGATTTATAAATTTTCATATGAAACTATAGTTTCATATGAAAATTTAGTTTCACGCAATCCTAGCATCGTATTAAGGCATTGCTAATAACGGGCCCTTTTCCAGGCCTTTGATCCCCTCGCGGGCGGACCCAGCAATTTTGTTTATGGTCGGGATTAAAAAGGATTCCGTTTTTACTTCTTTACGAATTACTTACTTTTTCCGGTCGTATTAAGACGCTGTGGGCTACATCTGAATGTTTTTCTCTCTAATAAAATACCGAATTTATTGTTAGGTGCGGTTTTTACCTTATAACCTTACGCGTCTAGGTTTACAAGTACTGCGAGTTCTATGTTTTCCCCCTTTGGTTTTTATATGTTAGTGAGATAACAGAAGTATTTTTACGTCGATGTTCTCATAATGTATGGATTAATGCATTTTAGCAATTCACAAAATAACAACAGTTTAAAGAAATCTTTAAACCGTGCCTCTTACCGGTGGCCAGAGTTGGAAAACTCAAGTTGTGTGGAACTTAATATGACCAGTGTAATGTGGTTCCTCGTCCCGGTGATAAGTAATCTTGAGCCCATAAACTTAATTTTATTATGGCTTTCCTTGTATTTAAATGTTTCCGATACATGCGCGTATAGTAGAAAGGGCAATGGAGTTTAATTGATTCGGTTACGAGAAGCCAGCGTGCAGCTACGAAAATAGCAACAACTTGAGAGTATTGGAGAGCGCTTAGAGATCCATCCGACCACTTCAGTGTCACGTGCGCGCGCCCGCAGGCTCGGCTGTAACATAACTTCTGTACTCTCACTGCCGAACTCATAACGCTATATACAAAACTATTTTAAATACTTTTTATTTAGAAAGGGTTATGGGTTATTTTTTCATTTTAAATGATTCTGAATCAATATTTCTTTAACGTTATTGTTAAATTAATTTGAGAAAGTTCCTATTTCAAATTAATTAAATCGCTAGCTTCTTATATCAATAATATTTATTGATGATCTATCATAAATGGGTATCGGAAGTCCGGAACATGATTACGTATCGGGCATCAAATATTCGTTGAGTTCAACTTGTTCAGCGCTGGAGATTCTATTTTAATGATACGGGTGTCAGAAAGTATTCTCTAATGAAGTAACGATTTGTGACATTTCATCAAATACTTACGTAATTTATCATATAATATCCTGCGTTGTGACCGGCGTTATTGTCGCGTAAACATGCTTCAAACAAACCGCTTGCTTCGTGTTAAATATTTGTTTTAGCTACGAAGTAGTTTGGCCGGTTTACAATATGTTACGGCGCAGTCAGTGAATATTTCATATAAACAATCGTTCATCGTTAAATGTTTCTCCAGAGCTTTACGGCTGTGTCTGGGACGTTGCCAACTCCCTCCGCCAGTTATGTAATAAAAAGATTACACTCAAATTATTTATTCTATGCACTTTTATAATGAATAAACCTTATTTTATTGTGCATAAATTGATATTTTTTTCTGAATTTTTAAGATCTTATTAGTTATTTGTAGACGTCATCTTCTTAGATGTCGTCTTTGTGCAGTTCATCTACTCTAAGGAAAAGCCGTAAGGCAGTTTTGAGTCCACGTTAAAATGTCGGAATACATTATACTCAAACAGCTTTTAGCGACGTACGAAGTTCCCGCCGCATGCGATGTTCTGGTCGTGTGCAATAGTCCCGCAACTTAAGAAGCCGTTTGCATCTTGAATATGTGCGATAAAGTCCACAATCAATTGGTGGTACATGGTGGTGGTGGTGGTGGTATATCTCTTCATTTTTCGTGTCATTAGTCTTAGTCTTTTTTATCTTATATAAAACATTTTGAACCCTTCTGTGCTTTAATATGTTTCTACTCCCACTTACTAATTTTATTCCTATTCTTAATATTGGAAGTTACTATAGTAACATTATCCCCTCCATATTCTCTTCTTGTTATAGTAACCTATTCGTTATATACAAACACGTTACGTATTCACGTTCACGTATACGTTATATACAACGTCATTGTCGTCACTCCTGACTATCGTAACGTTGCTGACATCACTCAAACGCCGCGCGAGTATAGGAGAAGTAACTTAAAATGCACTTAAATTTGTTGTCTGCACCGAATGCGATCGAGTGGAATTACTGCACTGGGTGTAAACCGCAGATTTACAACACGTTGCCGCATTGCTTTAGGCTGGCCGTGCGGCGCCGCCTCTTACACCTGACTATGATTACTTTACGACTATTCCACTGCGGCGAGGAATGTGAACAATGCCCTAATTAAAAGTTATAAATAAAAACAAGGTCATCAAACTTGTTATTGTTTAAATATTTCACATTAGTTCGCAGAATACTATTAAACTGCTAAATAACGGGCGATAATATCGTAGAGTAATTAATTTCTTAAGATAAACTAATTTTTATACCAATAAACGCAACACAATTCATAATTATAATATCTTTTATTACGTATTTTAACTTTAATTTTAACATAAATAAGCTTTTAAAATACGTTAATATTTTAAAATCGTCACATAAATAGTTGTCCTTTTAGCACGAATAATACCAGGGAACATTTACCCGTTCGCAAGTAGTTGCTGATCCTTTTCTTCTTCGATACATAAACTAAGGACTACTGTCATTTCAGTTGTGAACACAACGCTATGGTTCTCGCGCGAATCTATTTTAATTACCTCTCCTTCAGCGCGCATTTAAAACTAACACGCTGTCAAACGTACCCCGAAAAAAAAACCGCCCGCCGAAAACCAAAACATGGGCCGAAACTGCGTCGATGCAGGGCGGGCGGCGTCGCGACGCGCCAGTCGACCGGCGGACGCCGCGCGCGACGCATGTGCCG
>DWTW01000040.1:0-24256 GCA_018246275.1 Papilio slateri
GTAGTCCGCGCCCTTAACCATTAGGCTATTGGGGCTTCAGATATATATAAATAAAATTTGCCATAATAATAGTTGATGATCATTGGAATGCTTTCATAAACGTGGCACACTAGCAAGCGTTTCAAATGTGTCTACGTATGAGAGTTTAAGTGAATGTTACACATAGTTTTTATACTTGCGTTTAGCTAGGGAGTTAAATTATTTGCTTAAACCGCTAGTTCCCAAAGGTAACAATTCTCAACATGTTAATTTATCAAACATATCACCTGTTAACGTCCGATATGTTTAACGTTTTCGTACTTAAAAAAAAATACAGACGAATTGATAACCTCCTCCTTTTTGAAGTCGGTTGAATAGTTTTGATTACTAAGTTTAATAGATTTAACATCTTAAAGTATTTTTCAGTTGTAAAGGCTTTTACCTATTTGTATCGGACTGTACAGTAACTGTCTTATAAGATTCTTGATACGTTTTCCCGATTAATATAAATCAATAATCAAAAAATGATTGATTTTGCAATAAGCAAGCTATGACATGTTTTGCTTTCTTGATGCATGCAATAATGATGTTGGTAAAGAAAATGCAATCTCACAGGCTATATGCAAAAGCTCCCAGGACTATATTCTCCTGATAGGCTTGTCCGAAGCAATGACAAAATAAGTATATGTCGCCGTCTAGTAAATGCGTTAAGGTCTTAAGAGTACATGAGCAAAGTTAGCACTGAGATATCATTTTATACTGTACTAAAATAATGTCGATTTCATTGGCGTTAGCACAAATTTTAAAACAAATATACGTTGTTGACGTAAGTATCGCTGATTTTAATTTAAAAAAAGCAACACCACCCAAAGTCCACGTCAAAGTACCGATATGAAAAAGCAGAGGGGATTGTATCTCGACGCTGAGATAAGGCATTTAATTTCCTTTCCTAGACAGACTGATGACGGAGAAGACGGCTACTTTCATTTAAAATTAAAACAGATATTTCTTTTACTCCACTATCTTTTCTCATAATCTACCATAGAAATTTACTGACATCTTTTGTTTTATAATTGAATAACACCGAACAGTTTCTTATTAAATACACGTATTTTTTCTTAATATAAGTAAAATTGAATACCAATATATATATTTTAATGCAGTTTTCGGTCTATAGTTAGCCACCATTTTACTTAAATGAAATGCCTAACCATCTTAAAGCTGCTGGCCCACTGTAGTGCATGCTGAGCACGGGCACGCAGCGCAGTTTAACTACGTCGGTTCGTTTGTTGGACAACGTGGAACTACGTTTCCATTGCAGTACATTATACACACATTATACATGCACATATGTGCAACTATGTGCAACTGTAGCCCAGCACAGTTTTGAATAATATGTGGAAGAGAAGTGTTTCATGTTTTTCGTAAATATTGTACTTTAAAATGGCATTGGCACTGGCTTTGCTAGACAGTTCTTCAGTCGATGAATCTGAAAATGAGATTGATACTATATTGTTAGGTGAATTGCAAAGGAAACGAAAACACGGGTCTTGGATAGAATATCATATTATATTTAAAAATAAAAATTGGAATACAAAACGTTATTAATGGTATTAAATTATGTTACTTATAAATCAACAGACAAAACTCTTTCATGGCGAAGATGTACCATTTCTCATTTATTACCTTTTCGCGGTGGAAGCCCGGCTTAAGTTATGGAAAATTTGAGAATTATTACCGATTATTATTTTCGATTCCTCGCCCGTCCCACCACCCATAGTGAACGCACGTTTTCGTGTATCACGTGCATGGCGTTGACGGCGTTGAGTTGCGTGGGCATTTGAGCATGCTACGCGTTTGATGTCGTTAATATCGTATTCGTGCGTAGCGTGTTCGTGGCCTGCAGTAGACGTTATCACGTACATTTTGGTGCAAAGCGAAGCTAGACACACGTGTGTAGTCTCTCCGTGCGAAGCAGTGCAGCAAGTATTCGAAATTAAATTGTATTACGAGTGGCTTGACATGATGCGTTTACTTTGTTATTTATATAATATGTAAAATTTGGATAATTATAACATGATTAATATTGTACAGATTTCAGAGAAATGGCCTTAAAAAATCTCATGCTCTCTCATAGGGTGATGCTCGGCTCCGTACAGAGTATTGTAAGTATGTACCGACCGACGATTTGGTTACGATGACGTGAGTCCAGATGATGAATGTGCCAAGAGATAGATCTTTGTGGCGATTGTTGGATAAGGCCCACGTTCAACAATGTACATTTTTTTGGGCAGATCATGTAGATTTGAGAAAAAATTATGTTGTTTAATATAAGTAATGTAAGTCATTTGTGTATATTAAGTAACTCATATAGCAAAACCATTACGAAAGTTATAAGATATATATGATTGATGATATGACACTACTACGATATGCGCAAAAACTTGTACTTTTTGTTCATAAGGTACTTCAAATATCAAGGAAATGCTTTGATTTTTTCTACAAGATCAATCATATTATGTGGCGCAGTACAGCTAGAAAACACCGTAGGTGGACAGATGCGATATTGAATAAACGTAATATAAAACAATACTACATTGCGGAATAATTTATGTAAAAAAATCATTCATAAATCTTTAATCATTGTTCTATATCTTAAATCATTCTTCTTACTTACTACAACATTATCTTGGACATTTAGATTGCGAGAGGCTGACCACTTGCCACTTTGGTTAACGTATACTTTTAAAATCAGATAATATAAATTGTTCTGAATCTATAAGATGCATAAGTAACAAAGTTATAGTGTGGAATTTACAAGTTTCTAAATATAACTGAAAAGGCTATACTCGTAGTATCTGAGTGTTCAATTTATGAACTGATAGCTGTTTAAATCTCGACTTCTGCGATTGGACAAGTACCCATCGTCAGTTTAAGATAACCGAATAAGATAATGCTGCAGTAATGGGTACTATTTTTCGCCCACATCACCACTTGTGAGATGGACTAGAATTTGGCGACAATCCCGCAGGTGGGATAGTTTATTAATTATAAAAAGCGATTAAAAGATCACTATAAAGATATGTTTCACCGATTTACATTTAATGCCATTATAAGTAATCCATGTTTTTAAAAATGTTTTTTTTTAAATGTTACTTGTTATGTCCGTATCAAGTTTAGAAATAAATGTTATCATTTGAAATATCGGAATTGACTATTTCGTTTTATCTCGATCCATTAAGTTGGGGATGACAGCAACGGAAAATTGGGATAGCCGGGCGGGCCGAGCTACATCCGGTCTGTGAAAGGTAATCATAAAATCTTCGATATTGCAGCGTTGCTGCACTTGCAAGGAATTGTTATTATAAAGTTTTCGCCGAAAGACATTTCTTGATATAAATGCAACGTGGCGCCAAAGTTATTCCGTAAAGGTTATGAAAAGGATAAATTGCGAGTTATTTTGAATTTGGCAGGATAGAAGAAATACTGTTTGATTAAAAGTATTAAACCAAAAGCCGTATTTAAGATTTTGGTATATATCGTTAGCATTATTTCTCATATCTGTTTAATTCAGTTCTATTTTAGACGAAACGAATTAGGAATAAAAGATTTTACCATTACGCTATATGTACTATAGAGGCCCCTCTTGACACTTTTGACACAAACAAATCAATATCAGACACGAGTCAGAAATAATAGCGAAAGCTGTCTATGCTTGGCGGTTAAATAAAATCTACAAAAACTTTAAATAATTTCTACCAACTGTGTAATATTTTTAAACAATTTTTTATACTCTACACAGAATTATATGACAAATGGTTAACGCAAAATTTATTTTCCGATAAAATTTGTAAGCATTTCACATAACTCAAAAATGAAAATTAGCCGGCCGTAATACCATAGATAGATAGCTATAAGTATAATCGTTTGGAAGGCGATATTTGTTATCTATGGATCCCCTTTTACGAAATTGAATCATCGCTATCGAATTACGATAGACCGGAGGGTTAAAGTTTTTATAATACTCGGAGTTATATTTTTCATTTCACGTATATATTTTTAAGGTATTCTACGGGAGTCTGCGTATTGTGTTACTTTAAAATAATTATTACTTTAATAAAGTATAAAAAAACCATTCGTTTGTCTACAGCTTGTATTGTCATGCAGAAGATTACAATGGGCTGACCACTTGTTACGTTACTTCCAAATAGTTTTGGTGAGGTTCAGTTGTGGTGATGAACAAACAGATAAGCAAAGAAAATAAGACTTCTAGATTTATATGTACGTACAGCGCAACGAGGACACGAACAAAATATTTATAAGCAATGACGTAAGAATTTGTATTGTAGCATTGGTCTTCCGTCATAATAAATATGTTGAATTAATCAGTTATGCATGTTAATGTGACCGTTTCGAATATTTAAAATGGCGCTTATCCAGTCATATGAATTCCTAACTATAAAATAGCATTTACAAAAATGCTATGTCATTCGCAGAAAGGTTATTGAAAAGGGAATCACAAAGAGTCCAGGGCACTGCAGCGACGTCGCTATAAAATGTGGACTGAAGGGCTTTGTCAGTGAGTTGAAAGTACTTCTTCTCAGAGAGTTGCAATTTGCATTACAATAAATTTATATTGAACGCTTCGGGGCGTCACGTGATCGCTTCAAGAGCTTTATTCAGAAAGCGATTACTTTTCTAAATGCTAGCTAAATTATTTCACAAATCACGTTTTCATATCACGTACACGTTTGACTAATATAAAAATATAAATTATTAAAATATTTTATTAAGGTTTTTGCACCATACATTTTTTTTATATGAGAAGGGAGCAAACGAGCAGCGGGAACGCCAAAGAGATCATCGCCGCCCATGGACATGTGCAATACCCGAGGATCTGCAGATACGTTGCCGGCCTTTGAGAGAAAGGTATGCTCGCCTATTGAAGGACCCTAAGTCGTAGTGGTTTTTATATATTTTAGTTTGCTATATGAGTTTATTTGGGCACTATGGCAGTTTCCTTAACTGTTTTTGTACTAAATTTGATTAAAATGGTATTATTAGGTGAATAGATTTTTCTACGAGTGCTCAGACCTGAGGTGCGTGAGTTAAGACAGTCTTGGGTGAAACGATGAGTAAAAGTCACATTACGAATGAAAAACCGCGGGATTGCCGTAATTGAAAATTCTCTGTGTAATATACGACTTGCAATTTCAGGGCGGGGCAATTCGGGCGCGGTCCTACAGGGCGGACCCATTTTTCTTTACGTTTAACGATATTATTTAACGCCACAAATTTCGCCATTTTTCTTATGGCCTCCAGAGCTGCGGGCAATTTCATTATGGTAATCGCACATTATTTTACTTTTAGCTTGCGTAGCGCCGGTAGTTGTTTTAATGAAAAAATTCGGCAGGAGTGGCGCGGTGCCGTAAATTGTAAATACTTCTTACAATTGTACTCGTACAATTGATTTTTTTACACATTTTGTTTTTCAATATTTACACAAAAACTTGAACACAGTATAATGTCACCGGATGTTAAGCGATAATATAAAAAAAAAACTAGTAGCTCTATTCACCGCCTGCCATTGCTGATGCAGTATACCCAGGTATTGCCGGTTTTTATGAACATTAATTATCACTCATTGCAAAAATAATTGTTTATAATGCACTACCATTTACACTGTTGTCAGTTCTGTAAAATTAAAACAATAAATACTAGCTAGTTCGGATAGCGAAATGAATAATACGTCTTCCTTAAATAGGACGAGGTAATATAATGAGGACTCAATATTACAGAATTCACTCCGTGAAGGAATAGTGAGCGCTGAATTTTAATTAAAATGCGAGTCATCGATGTACCGGATTAAGCGCTTTCAATGAGAAACAGCAAGTAGCTCGAGCGTTCTCAAGTATTTTTAGATTTATTAATTTCTTTGGCGTAGGTTTAATCTTGATAGCGCTTACTGGACGAGACATTTTAAATCTTACGCCTGAAGCGCAGTCGTTCAAAGATAACTATTAATTAAAAAAAATCGCAATGTTAATAGTATATTTGTTGCTTCTTCATTTTTTTTTATATAATAGTAGAAGGTGGCAAACGAGCAAGCGGTCACTCGATAGCAGGTGAACGCTACCCATATGCATCTGCAACAAGCTAACGAGTTGCAGATGCCTTGCCTACCTTTTAATGGACAGAGAAGGGGATAAACAGAAAAAAGGATACCTTTTCCTGTAAATCCCCTCCTCCGTCAAATCGTATGCTTCCCTTCCTTTCCTTATAAGAACAGGAAAGGAAGGGAAAAGGACTAGGATTAGTCCTCCGGCACCTCACTCATCAGACGAGTCGCAGAAATATTTCTACTTCACGCTTGTCTTCTGTGAGGTCGTGGTAAATCACCGGTCGAGCCGGCCCATTTCATGCAACAGATGTTGTTGTTGCGGACTCTACCACTGATGCTGTTAAACAAAAAGCATTTCTTTTTCCTTAGAACAGAGCACCAGGCGAAGGTTTTCTATAGAAGTGTCTAATTAGAAAAACTAAGAAGCGTATAGTTTACATGATTGTAAATAATTTATTTATTTGCAATTTCCTATACAATTTCCTATAGATTCAAGATACAATTAGGTTTATCTGTATACTTTCCAAACGGGTCTTGTCTTGGCTTTGTATTTATGAGTTGGAGCCGCAAAAGAATAGGTGTGACGGGCATTCACTTCTCCATTTTAGGCTGGTACTGATGGTTGTGAAATCGTTTCGGCCGTCTAAGAAAATGAGGTAAGCAGCAGCATGCAAGTAGGTTCCTCCATTAATAAACTGACTTCTAGTTCGAAATAAATAATTAAAATAGTCGTTAACCATCAACTACGACTTAATGTGTCAGGGGGTGAAAATCATTTTTGAAAAACAAGTAACAACTTTTTTCTTGGCTAGGTATAGAACTCAGGTTCGCGACGTAGTTTTTATTACATAAGAGAACAGTTTTATTAATATGGAAACGATGACTTAATATATAAAGATCGTTTCCATGACGAATATTTCATAGACGTTAAAACTTAACTATTAAAAGATTACCCCGAGGCATTATCGAGTTAGTATAAATGCACGAGAAAGATACCTAGTGTATCGTAAAATGAACGTAGCTTGAATTAACTTAATGGATCTTAGGACTGCACTTTTTATCCTCACGGCGACTATTCTACAAAACTTTCCTTAATTATCCCAGGAGATAATTAACATGCGAGGAATTTCTTTGCCTCTGTTAATGAAATCTTTTATTCGAAAGACAAGGAATTGTGAAACGTTAATTTTCTTTCTTGTTTTAAACTGTATGCAACATACAATTCGTTCAAGAATTTATATTCGTACTTTTAAATATGAATTTGTAATGAAAAACATGAGAAGAAAATAAATATATTTACTAAAAGCGTTTTAAGCGAACTATGGTTAATATTGCGGTTGAATTAATATTTTGTTAATAAATAAGTTATAAAAAGAAACCGAAAAAACAATTTAATTTATGTTTAGATATTTTGTATACCATCTAATCCTCTTCCCCTTCCCATAATTTCCTTAAAATAAATGAATAAGAAGGGGAAGAGGGCTTAAATTAGACCTCCGGCACCTCACTCTACAGACGAAACGCAGAAATATTTCTATTTCACGCCCAATAAACTAGTACTCAGATCTATGCTAGGCCACACAGTCAGTCTGACAGCAACCATCGTCTATTAATAACAAATGGCTGTTTAATTAATAAATAAGTACACAGAACATAACAAATTTTCTTAACAGATTAAATGTAGACATGATTTAAAACAAAATAGAAAATCGTGATTAAGTAATAAATGACCGGTATTACCACAAAAAAGTCGCTATGATATCACTCCGACTTCGTTAGTTCAGGGTCATAGCAGAATCTCATAAGAAAAAGTATTAAAGGTTAATGACAGGTTATTTGCTCGTTGTTATATAATCACAGCAGGTTCTGTTCAAGCGTAATGACGTGTAAACGTTTAAACCAATGAATGCAAATATTTACGCTTGTTCTCTGTAATTTTAAAATGAGGATTTTAAAAATTATCATGTTCTCGTTGCATAAAATTTAACATAAATTATTATACCCTATTAAATAAAAATAATAATAAGCTCTTAAGTTTTTATCACAATTCGAACAGAGATAACATTGTCATCTGTTTTTCACTAAACTTACTTATTCTCGGGTGTGGCTGGGGTTTTCATTATCAAACAAGGGCACAAACGTTAACAAAATAATTTTTGGCACACAAAAATAAAAAAATATTTTCAGCCGATATTCATCTACTACTGGACGAATGGCCAGTTGATCTGTGCCAGATGGAACGTCCCCCATTGATCGTCACAAGAATCGGTCCCGTGCCAGTGGACTCCTGCGACCATAATCAGAACATCGGTCCATCTTGTGGTAGGACAACCTACGTTTCGGCGACCTTTACGTGGCCGCCATTCCAGGACCTTACGGTCTCATCGGCCATCAGTTCTGAAAATCCGAAAACAAATAAATTATTATAACCTGGTTCTATAGATTTAGATCTGATTATTTTAGATATCACCTTAGCTAAAATTCTCTTTTTTTAATTATGAGTTAATCTATCATAATTCAGATCAGGTGCACTTATTAAAAGTCGTTAATTATTTTAAACATCACTGATTCTTTCGCTTCGTTATAATTTTCACTATTTAAACTAAACTAATACTCATAATTGCATGTGTTAAGTGACGATTATATATACATTACGATACCCACAACTACGATATATTATTGTCCCCTTTTATTGTTTTTTGTGTAATAAAATATTATTTCTAGTCACCATAGTGACTGGCTTCAAAATTGTCATTTTAAATGTTTTCATTTTCATTTTAAAATGTTTCAAAAAATATTTGAAAACTGTATTGTCTTAAGGTGAAGTCTATGCGATCAAGGTATTAACAACTTTATAAACCTTAAAAGAACCCTTTTAGAAGAAAAGAAAAATTCATAATTAACGCGCTAGATGTCAGAAAAATAGCTACGTTTTTAATTTTAACAATTTCGCTGTTAGAATAAAGCGGTGGTTGAATATAAAGAGCTCTAATTATCTTCATTTCTATTAAGTCTCAGGAAAATCAGTTTTTTTTTCTTTCTTATCTTCGGCATATTTATACGTTATTATTTAGATATTTTCTGTCCTCTATCGTATTCATAAGACTCCAGATTTTAAGTAAATAAATAGTAGCTGGACTCCATCTCCTTTTCTCTTGTTAGTGTCATGTGATGACAATCTAGGAAAAGCGAAACCGAGGTTTTATACTATAGGGATCTTCGGCCTACCGTTCTACTAATTTCTGCTATTTTATTAGTGCTTAGCTAACAAAATTTTACAACGTTTCTTTTGTAGAATACCAAATCAATAATTGTAAGACCCATTGAGATACCATTGTAACACGATTCTATTAGCAGAATTCTAATTTATCAATCTAGACAGGTTCTATGTATGAAACACAATGTTACATTTTTCATATGTCTTAAATTTCAAGACTCATTTTAGTTAAGGACTATTGAAAATAAAGGTACATACTTTTCTTTATTAAGTCCACCTACTAAAAAGTAACAAAGGCATTTCATTTCTTTATATCACCAATTCCAATTTATTCGTACTTAGACGCCACCTTTTCCTTGTCTTTTCAAATCGGTATACTTCGCTTTAACCCCTTTTCAGAAGTTCCTTCTTCATAATATGCACGGGATCGCTTAACTTAAGCCTTTTATTGAGATTCACCTTTGAAGGCAATTTCGCTCGCTCTGCCTTATTACTTTTTTTACTATAAGAAATTGTTCATCGGCGCTGAAGGATCTTTACTCTCAAAGACGATAACGGATCTTTATTCTTAGTCTTGCAGTTATTTAATAGTGTGCGATGTTTAAAAGGTTGTTTGAATTTAAATTATAAAATAGATAGTTTAATTATTCACTTTGCGAAAATAGTGCGTTATGAAAGACCTTAGTCTCATGATTTTGTTATATTTGTAATTTAAATAAATAAAATAAAGGAATACATATAGCATAAAAATAATAATTTTATAGATAAAACTATAAATATACTATTGAGCCTTTTTTACACTATCGGGGTGACGAACAGATATAAGTTTCTTGGATCTTGTTAGCTTCCAAATTTGATAGAAGCAAATGGGAGCACTAAGGACATATTTCATCACATAAACTTTTCTTAAACAATAATTTGAAACACGGAATTTCATTGCTCCTAGCAGTTGTATATATGGAATTCTTTTTATCTTAATCTATTAAATTGTAAGCGTACGGATACCGTAGGCATATGATAATAAATCATTAAAATGAAACTAAAAAATGAATGCGGAATAATAAAAAATTCTGGGTCACCAATACGCCATCGTTCTTAACACGTTCATTAATAATATTTTTTCTGTCTCAAGGTGACACATAACAGCACAGATCTATTATACCGGTGACAGTAATGGCCAATCACTATCGCCAACATTTCAATTATACGGTTACCTATAATTTATAAATCAAAATATCATTGAGCTATGAAAAAACAACATCTGGAGGTAGCATAACAATTAATAAAGAGAATATTCTGTGGGAGCAAATTCAGCTTTTTAACCACTTCGTTAGATAAAATAAGGAATAAAAGGCACTTGTTTTTAGTATCTAACATTATCTTGAAAACATACGCATTATTATAAGGGCACAGACGATGTCAACTTGATCCTTGTACACCTGATGAACCAAAGCAAATTATTTGAATCCAAGGTAGCAATGCTAAGATACTCATACTGTTATAGTTATTTATTTCTTTATATCGGAACTTGTCTCTTAATTTTAATAGAATATCCGTTTTGTCTAACTAACTAGAGTGGCGCAGTGACCAAAAGTGTGTCTTGGCAATAAGAGTTTCCACTTTCTTCGATCCTGGGCCATCTCTCGCTGGTCATAAACCAGAAGCTCATGCAAGTCCTTTTCAGCCTCATCTTTTCAGCGATACCTGGGACGGCTGACAATGCACGCTTCACGTTCCGTTCACTACTCGTATCTATTCTTTCCACGTGGCCGAGCCAACGGAGTCTGTGTGCTTTTATCTCTCCAATGATGTTCGGCTCGGTCACCAATTCTGCAATTTCTGCATACTAACTGTATTTAATCTGTCGTGATAAAATATACATTGCATATACATTAATAGTTTTATTATAATGTCAGTAATGACGATTAACTATTCAACTCGTGTAAGTTACACCTGGCTGAAGGTGGGAGAAACTTTATGAGGGTCAGTTGCGAAACAATCGCACTAAATAATAAACCGCAGCCAACAATGCGCGATCTCGTTGTCGTGCCGGGCAAAAACTGATCTAATTTATGGTTTAAAGTTTTATAAAGCGGTATTATTGGAATACCCAAAGGCAATTTACGCCTTTTGTTTGAGAACGTTTTAATAGGTAGTTAGGATCTGCTGTTATTAGAAAGAGCAATGAATTATCAGTTTCTATTTTTGTTTAAAATAAATACAAGATAAGCTACTAAACTATGTCTATTTCATAAAAATAGAAACGTGCTCTCTGTATGTTTTTAAAAATGACGTGTCTTCGTTGGAGGCCATTTATTTGGGGTGTTTGATATCAGCTATGCCATGTGACAACACATTGTGTATTAAATAAGATTGAAAGATAAAACATAATGTCTGTTTGTCTATACACTTGTACGTGTACATTATTTTCTGAAATGGAAGAAATTACATTAAATCTGTAAAAATACATTAGTGTCAAATTATTATTGTGGCCATTTTGTGCAATGCTCGGGCATTATGAATAATGACCATCAAATTTAGGCAAAGTAGACAAGTTCGCGAATTGTATTCCTTATAGTTTCATACGAATGAGATAATTCCGTAGGGTGTTGACTTAATGTTGAAAAAAAAAATTTTTTATTACTTTCCGTAAAAGGTAATGAATATATAATGCCCGGGCAATCATTATTTCATTATTTCAATAGTTATTATTACGCTGTCCGCTCATTTTGGTCAGTATTTATAATGGCCGCAAATTATGTATACCAAGTAAACACTTTGACCGTAATCCATCTTCGTCCTGATGACCATTTAAATATTAGTGATGTCTTGGCCACGGTGAACATAATAGATAATATTTAATTACTTGTGGGGCATTGGTCAATGGTCAATATCAAACAGTAAATTGCTTAGTGATTGTCAGGAACAATAAAAATAAATAAAAGTACAAAGTCAATGGCCTAATAATGTACGGTAATGTATGCTCTACGAGGTGTTAGCGACAAGGTTATTGTCATTATGTATTAATGATAGCTTGGAACGTGTTATTCTTGGCGCTTACACTGCGATAATCAATAGTGCATTTGGTTCGATTTGATTTATTACCTAAGCAATGCTAATAACTATTTCATGTTATATGACAATGAAATAACTGCTATTTAAAATAATATTAAGGTTTTATTTAATATCTATTCAACATTTCATAACACCAATGAACTTCTATGTACAGTAAAATTGATATATTATTTACGTTTATTCCGAAACATTTAATTTATTTTATATATCTCATAATTTACTGTATGATTACGTTCCTGACTGAATTTGCTTGATCTGAATTTTTAAATGAAAATTCCTTTTTTAATTATTTTGTCAAATGAAATGTGTTCTACATCATTCCTTTGTAACTAAGCCACAAGAGTAGGTTGAAGTTTACTTGATGCTACGCAATCATTTTCCCTATTGCATAATAATGAGGAGCTTCCTCATTTCCAAATGCAAACACTTTCGAATACATCAGATGGCTCGTTATATTTTTCTTTTTAATAAGCTCAGTTCTAGAAGACGACTTCTGGCGTCCTATATACGATAACAACAAAAACACTTATATAACCCATATAATAATGCATTACGCACTGGTATCCACTACATTGATATACCTTAAAAAGTTGTAGACTAAATAACATCGAGTGAGTAATCTCATGTGACCTGAACTGCCATTTATAATTAAGCTATAAATAAACTTTTCGTATTGTAAGCAAAACTATACGTATAATTTCAAAATCCAATTTTCTGTTGCGCTAACTCTTGGCTCCCATTCAACTCAACAATGTTGTTCCACAAAGCCGCACTGCTGACGTGTACAAGAATAATCCCTGAGGTTCCTGTGATATCGTCGAACTATTCCTCAACTTATATTATTTTCGCGGTTTCACAGTGAGTGGTTTATACAAAGTTTTAAGTACAAAGATGTTGGAGTGTAGATGGATGTTGTGAATAATGCAAACGGTTCATCTGCGTTACCTGACGAGACAAACTTAACTTTGCCCGGTCCCGTATTCATAAATAAATTAAAATAATATTGAGGAGGCGTCCTACGGCGTCGCTTAAGTCGCGGTGTACTTTAGTGAATTGTCGCCGTAATTTAATTTCAAGATTCTCTAAGATACTTGTATCTACTTGGGTAATATTTTTATGTTTCATGTAGTTTATCGTTTTACTTGTAATGATACAGGTATCTAGTACCTAATAAAATACTTTTATGTAAGATACAAGTATCTGAGAGTTTAAGTGAAGATACTTGTTTTATTTTGGGTCATATTTCATGTCATATCGTTGATTTTTTTATTTTTACATCTTCTTTTAGTGTTTTTTTATTTCGTCATTTTAATCTTCAACTCCTGGTAACATTTACAAAGAAAGATTCCCATGGATATAATGAAACGCAGGAACAAATAAACTCTGTTGAAAATTAAGATAACTTAATTTGCTTTACCTACTCACTATATCAAACCAAGATCTTAGGCATTTCCATTATGCTCGATTGCTCGATGCTTTCTTTTCTTGGCACACTTCCCTCGTTTGGACATGGATATGTTATCATCACATATTAAATGAATTAAGTACTACAAATTTAATTCAATGCATATTTTCTAATTTATATTTCCTAAAATTTGATTAATTTATTGTGATTATATCGTTATAATATTGTCTGAAGTCTGCTTGACTGGAGAAGAAATCATTATAGTATGACTGAATCAACATTAGTCAATTCATTCATCAATCATCAATTCATCAAATCACGAGTGCGTGTTTGATTTGTTACGGGTGCCCCTTAGTTCTGTTGGACTTAATATAACTCGTCACTGATATAGCTGTCCTAACTTTTTTAGTCGCAAGCATCCAATGATAAACTTACTAATAAAATATACGCAATAAATTACAATTTTATTTAAATGATATTTATAAAATGTATATTGTATTTAAACAATTGTTTATTTAAGTACATAGTTCTATCAGTCAATTTCGTTTCTCGGATAGTAAGTAAAAGTTCACGCTTAATAATAGCCATTTAAAAAAAAAAACAAAACAATTGGTTGTAAGTTATGTGTGAATTCTGTTTTTGACTGTAGAAAAACAATCATGGACGTGACGTATTGATTTGTTTAGCCTAATGAATGGAAAGAGTTGCGAATTGATATGTTCGTGAAACAATAATCCATTGAGTGGAATGGAATTTTGTTTCCCAAACGTGTCTATTGTAAACGATGTAATAAAAACACCTCTAAATTCGGATTGTTTTGAGGCGTTTTTATTATGTACGTATCTTTATGTTCATAGATAATAATTTATTTTAATATCCATGTCATAGTTATCGATTCAAACAATATATTTAGGCGTATTTAATAGTAAGGTAAGAGATAATTATTTTTGAACTTAAATGGACAGAAACAGCAATCCGTATACCTTTTTGACCGAGCTTAGGGAGAACGTAGAACCAAGAACCTAGAACCGTAGAACCTATTCGACGAAGGGCAAGTTTATCGCCACACAAAGGATATACAGATTAACAAGTTATTTTGTTGTACGTAAGAATTCAAGAAACAAAAACGTATTAGTGTAAAGTATGCCTTCTCTATTTTATTTATTTATAATCGGTGATAATAAATTTCTCAGTGTTCTGTTATCATAATAATTGATCGATGATCTCTTGTTTCTTTGTAACAGATCAGATTCGGTAGCTATTTAAGTGGTGGTAATCTGAGTCATCACCACCGTGGTGCCACCGCCGCAGAGTTTAACAAAGTGGATTTGTTAGCTTTCGAAGTAACTGAACTAACCATATATGTCCAACACTTATTTTCACAAACTGCGTAGTGTAAAACACTTTGATTAATTAGCAAAAATTGTAAATTGGGTGGGAAAATATTACCATTATATTTTGTTACTTACGTTCTTCTCTTGTCGTTTGTTTCAAAAAATAACTCGCCCGTCCTTAAATACTAGGAATATTAAACAGCAGCAATATTTTTGGAGCTCAATAGTAATTTTTGTTTTCATACAAGGAATATTAAAGCCCTCCCACAACATCGGTTATTCTAAAGTTACATAACCGCAGTGAAAAGGAATATACATACATAAGTTTCGTATGAAACTCTCGTTTGGTAAACTTGGGAACTTGCTTCATTCAGTTTTGGGAGCAAAGATATAAAGACTCGGCTGACTTGCGTTGGTTATTGGAAGTTCTTGTCGTGTGCCGTATGTTTGTCCCTAAAAGTTATTCTTGCACTTGTATTCTCTTTGTTTGTATACAAAAGATACTGGTTACTGTTAACCAGTAGAACGACGCGTTAAAAGTGAAAACTTTTGTTGTAGATAGTCAAAAATCCTTTGTTATTATACACCTTAATTAATCTAATTGGGTTATACAATAATAAATGTAGCAATTTCTAACTAGGGCTATATATGATTTATATGTAGCTTTTTTATAGAAGAAGCAAACGAGTAAACGGTTCATCCAACATTAAGTGACCGCTACCTATAGATCTGTAGTAAGCTAACGAGTTGCAGATGCGTTGCCTACCTTTAATAGACAGAAGAGGAGATAAACAGAAAAAAAGAAATTTCCTCTTCTTATCCATCCCCTCACCAATCAAATTTGAAATATGTTAATAGAATGTTAATGTTCAAATAGAACAGGATGGGAAGGGAAAGAGGATTCAAATTAGGCCTCCGGAACCTCACTGATCAGACGAAATGCAGGATACTTTCACTTCACGCCTGTCTTCTGTGAGGTTGCGGTATTTCACCAGACGAGCCGGCCCATTCATGCAATTGGTATACTTAGTATCCAAAAACTGCAAAAGCAATTTCGTTGCCATTGATTTTAGAGTAATTTGGAGTTGAATGGTTTGCAGTCCTCGAATATCCTAAGCATTGTTAGAATTGTTGTTGTTAAAACTAAGTTTGGAACAAATCTATGACCGCGGGCGCCGGCGACCACTCCGCAACCGTCTGTCAAACTTGCCCCGAAATAAACTACAGTTGAAACAACCTAACCCCGTAAATTGTTTCACTGTTTCTTATGTAATTGAATTAATATTTGTTTTACACATTATACTTTCTATAGTTTTTGTACAGACGAAAGATGGCTAGTAGCCTACGGGTTTTTTACAGGTGACACTTTGGGGAGGGTGCGCAGAAATTACAATAAGATTTAAACTGACTTTAGAAATCCAGCGATTTTGATGATCGTAATTAATTAGATAATTCAAAAGCAATATAAAAAGAAACACATTTGGATCAGTGTATAAATGATTTAATAAGTATTAGTAATAAAACTAACTACATCCAGTTTTTCTTTACGCCGATAATTTATTTGTAACTTATTTAGATATTATGCACGTTTAAATATATTTTCTACAAAATATCGGCTTAAAACGAAAAGTTCCTTGATGTTTTTGCTTGATTTATATCATTCTACTTGACTTATATATGGACAAGGAAAAAGTTTAGAAATGGTTAACATCGAGTTATAATATACATAGATACAATACAATTCAAATCCAGTTTTATTTAAACACACGATGACTTAGTAATATAATTAAAATATAACAAAAGTATAGTAAATCGGAACATATTCTGTTAGTAATTAAATGAAAATAAAGATTTCCAACTATAATAATGTTTTAGTAAGGTAGACTATGTAACAGAACCCACGGAGTTGTAACAGAATTCGTTTTTACAAAATTCATATACGCATCTAGAATGACTTCCCGTGGGTGTTATAATTTATGACACGCGATATACCTTACTACAATTTTAGAAACTATCGAACTTTATCCTTAGACAATGGAATCGCGGCGCGGGTGTAAGAGTTATGTAAACTTACGGATCGCTCGTGCAAAATGTAACCGGTTCAAACAATTTAACCAATTAATCTGTTTACCATAAACTTTGTTTGACTGAATGTAAAACATACGTATTTTAGAAGAACTCTACAAATTTATTTTGTTAAATCAGACAGATGATTTATCATCTATAGTGATATTAAAAATTTGACCGCAACACTAATCTTTTGTTAACATTTTAACGTATGAGCCACAAAATTAATTTTAATAAATTATGTATTACCCTAGAGTCCCATTTTTATTAAAAATAAAACTTGAACGAGCAAAATTATCACATCACATAATTAAGCGCTAAAATTTTATACAAATTTATGCTTTTAGTAAGAAATAAGCTTATGAGAAATATATCAAACATTTTGGGATGTAATCTATATTGGGTAATAATAAGAAAAGATTTGTGGGAAATTAATGTTGATATGGTGATAAATGTAACTATCAAATTGGTGAAGGTGAAGAGGAGGGAGGAATATAATAATTAAAATAATAATATAATTACTTTGTCACGTATTTTGCCTTGTCTAATATGCTTATAACCTTATACCAATAACATTGATTACAAGCATTACATTTGGTTAAAAAATAACCATTATTTTTTGCGTAAACACGAAGATATGCATCAAAGGGTTACTGAATTAAATCTGTCTAAAATTCTCTTCCACGAGCTTGAAATATGTTGAAGTAGCAAGAAATAATTTTCCGTTTATGGCGTTAATTAACGTCTACTTCAACTGTAGCCGTGTAATAACAGTCAACAGCTAGACTTAATTCTAGTTTACAAATAGCTTACTATAAATAGTAAAAGCTTACCTTTTATTTAATTTTGTTCGGACTGGAGTAGACTGAGGGAAGACCCTCATCTTGTCTTCTTAATACATTCAGTAGAAGCAGATAGAACAATACCTAACCTAGTAAATCATAGTTTTGTAGGAAAAGGCTTAATTCTTCTTGTAGTGAATTTCAAAATTACATTTTAAGACACATAAAAAACATGGAAAGCTCTAGTTAAAGCCCAAAGTTAAATTAAATCTCTAGCTAGTTGGCGATGTTGTCAATTCTTTGTATATATAAAATCATGGTGCGGTAATTTAATTAAGTATTAAAATTTTTGTACTGTCATCGGTCCTTAATAAGCTTGCAAATTTTCAAACTAATCAGGTATTGTGAAGTCGGTAAAAATTTTGCCGAAAGATATCTTTACATGGATACAAGACCATTATGATAAAAGAATTTCAAAGAAAAAGTCGTACGTGTTATATGGGTATCTGAATATGACTATCTTACATATTTCCATAACAATACAGTAAAATCTATGTCCTCGAATTGATTAGTAATTATAATTTGAGTGCCGATCAAAAAGAGAAAAATCTACACAGTAGACATCCATTCATTGATCCTTAGAAGCTTCTATTAATACTTAAATACTCTAACAAATGCCAGACGTCGCTGCCCAGTTCCTCGAAATGAAGAATATTTCTTCATCGTCATCTGATAAAAACTTAAAGACAATATTATATAGCCGAAGAAAAAATACCCGTATACTGCATTGTAAGTACTTCCTTTAGTGTGGCCATGAAAATTGACTGCCTCAATAAAAGGAGCAAGTGCAGTTGACTAGCAAACCCTACTTTATTGAGCGACTACGGTAGTATTGCTGCTATAAACAGTCATCGCATTTGCACGAACTATCATAAAATATAAAACGAGTCCCGAGCACCCATTGCTTATTCAGCTCAACTCATTCAATATCATGGCTTTGCACCTACAACATAAAGCGCATTATACTTTGCATTTTAATATTTTTTGTTTAAAATAGGGAAGACACTTTTTTAAGACGATTACGCTTTGATTACCTGTTCAGAATGTATTCAAAACTACATACAAAATCTTTAAGAGCCACCATTGAAACGAATTAACCAAGAAACTCCATGGCACGATTTTCATACATCATTTGTTAAATATGAACCTTTAATATAAACCTTTTTAAGTGATAACTTAGCCAGTCCATTTCCGCTGTTGAAACTGAAATATAAATGCGCTAAATCAGTCAGTAGACTTGATTTAATTCCTTTAAGAACCAAGAATGCAAGAATTGAAATTACTACAAACTATGCCAAACCTTAAAATAAATATTTAAAATCCATTTAAAATAGATCCTACAACATATATTGGTAACCGTTATCCGAAATTTAAAATCGTGAGATACAGTATTGAGAATTTCACTGAAGGTAAACAAAAAAATAACTGTCCTTTCATTAAAAAGTTAAAAATTTATGTCATAAATTATTTGTCTTATTTTAGTACAATTTCATTGATTAAAGAGTAATTGAGAGAATATCGCGTAGCATCTAGAACACATTATTTCATTACTTGTAAAAGAAAGTTCTAAATTTCCTTAGGGATCGTAGAAGTTTTATTGCTTGAGTATTTTACGGATGCTCGAGTCCATCACGAAAAGTTACTGAATGTTTTCTGTTCACCTTTCAATTTGCCTACCATACCATTGTAAAAAAAAAACAAACAAAAAATGCCTTGATAAATAACAAATCTATGTTGCATTACCGTAAATGATTGATCGATCTGGTACCTACTATCAATTTAAAAAACCATTAGAAGAAGGTACAATAAATTCACTTAAATATGGGTATTTTTTCGATTAGGATCGCGTATGACGCCTAAATTAAGTAAGGCCCCTCTTAAATTGACCTTATCTTATGATTGATAGTGACAAAACCTACCCACGCTTATGGAGTGCCTTTCCCTCTCTCCACTTTTAAAGATTGTATGTGAGATAAATAAAATTAATTGCGGATCGGTTCTTTACGTGCATGCAATATAATGTTACAATAATTCTGAAAATTTATTTATTTTTACACGTAGTTGACAATAGTGTGCAAGCTGATTAAAGAACTGAAATAATTTAATATTTTTATCGAAGAAAATGATTTTTGTCTATGAAAACATACGTCGGGAAATGAGTTTCTGTGATGGAAGTCTATAAAAACATCAAAATTAAATGTACATAAAGAGTAAAATTAGAGACACTTAGCAACTTTTAATGTTTTATAAATCATTATAAAAATATAAAACTACTAACTGTTGCCTGCGGCTTTTTTATTTTACTCACTGTTTTTTTTTTGCGATTCTATCCCACGTATCATAAAGTTTATCGATCGTTTATCGTTCTTGCTATATACAAAAACACAGAGAAAAAAATAAGAAAAAATGGTAGAATTGATATCAGTGAGGCAAAAAATGAATAGTTATCAGAAAATGTTACAAAAAATGAAATTACAGACAGACTCTAATTAATTCTTAAAACTCTTTATAATATTAGTTAAGATTAGACATTATTCCTTATCCATTTTATATAAGTCCGTGCTGCCGAAGATTAGACCCAGCGTATTAAGGTGATGAGATTTATCACTCCATACTCGTTATGAAGTTTGCATCTCTACTATACATATTTATATTGTATAGAATCCGTTTTATGTACAAACATTTCAGATTATGGTTATTTATAAATTAATCTTTAACCCATAATTTTATTGGAGCGATTCTGTTATGTTGTCTATAATTTCCTCTAGTAAAAAACTAGATATAGGAGAACGTGGGTGAATTAAAAAGTGTTTGGAGAGGAACTCACAAAATTTTTCTTTGATGTTTAGATTTTCTTTAAATTTATGTCCATTTCCAACAAAACTTTTCAACGCTACAAATACAGCAAAATTGAAGGTTTGCTTTGCAAATCGTTTACTTTCGTTAACAGAGCAGAAGGAAATTTTCAACAAGTTCAAGTAAGTCTCGCACGGAGAACTAACGAAGTAACTTAAAGTTTCAAGTCAGACCGAAGATATCACAAAAAAAAGCGAACACTTACCTGATTGTCACCAAACACGAAACTCATTCTGTAACTGTTCATTAGAAACAAGGAGAAGCGATTATTTGTTTTTTTTTAAAGTTCTATAATACTTTTAAAACATTAAAGTGTGAATTTAAAATTTTTAGTGTCTCAATTTAGGCTACGTGACAATCGAATCACTTAAATTGTAAAATTTCAGGATTGAAAAGTGTATAAGAAGTCACTACATGGGATAAAACTCGCTAAATTAAGATTGAACTAGGAGATATCAGATTCGCTATGTATCAGATTGTACTGGGAGGATTCATCATCTATGCCCAAAATTATTCAGGAATTTTATGTATTTAATTGAAAATGATTTATTTTTTTAAATAAACTAATGTGCATATAGGAAATGAGTTTCAAACTCTTCCAACTCGTCTGTTACTTTAGAAAGTGAAAGCTCTATGCTGGAATGAAATTCTCTTTTGACTCTGATTTAATCTTAGAAGTGTGGTTCGAAAACTTTAATTGTCCGTTAAGCTACCATCCCTCGGTAGACGAAGTTCAAAAGAGGCACATTCTATCAGGCTATTGCATCTAAAGGTAGCTTTTTAGTACAGGGTTCCAATACGTAAGCGTTTCCATGTTCCTCTTTTACATTTCAAGAAGAGTACAATGCGTTATTGTTATATATTGTTATTATTCATTATTACAACGCTCTTGGATTAAACAACTTTTTCTTAAAATTATAAGTGGGCAAACAAGCAGCGGTCGCCTAATGTTAGGTGATCATCGACGCCCATTACCATCTATAAAGCAGAGGAACTGCAGATGCGCTACCGGCCATAATCCTTAAAGGCCGGCAATGCATCTGCAGTTCCTCAGGAGTACGTTCTCTTCCAGAAGGACCCTAAGTCGTATTGGTTTGGAAATACTACTGCGTTGATGTGGATTGTAATTTTGAACAAAATAAGTTTAGACGTCTTATTTTTTTAATTTAGCAATTCTTTCTTATGAAATAATAGAATTTGTGGTTGTTTTGACTTCCGATTAATATCATATTTAGATTTATTAGTTCTGTGTGTTTAATATTCAGATGCTAATATAGCTAATTATATTAACAAAATAGTGATCTGATACATTTATGCTTCAATGCAATAATTAAGGCAAATTACATTAAAGTTAAATAAATGCGAGTATCGTTACACAACATAGTTACACAAAATGTAAGTTCATAAATTAAATTTTACGTCTTACAAAGTTTTACTTTAACTTTTTTGACCTTCGATCGTTAGATTAAATCTTCGAAAATCATAAAAGAAAAATTTGTAAATTTTAAAAAATATTTAGGTCTGATGGATAAGAATCTGTAAGTTTAAAATATTTTCGACGAGTCTCATCGAGCTTAGCTCTTAGTTCTTATAATAAGAAGCTTATGATTTTTATAGTCTCTACAATCCAATTCCTGGGAGAAAATAGATTGCTCACTATTGTTATTTTGAGTAATTTGCTCTTTCCCTTCTCCCATGTTTATAAATAAAACCATACTATGAAATAACTGATAACGATAACGAACTGATGACGACAACGAATAATGATTTAACAATAATGGTAAAATTGTATTGCATATAAATCCCGCGAGGCTCTTATAACTTAGTATGTATACAATGTAATCTGCAAGCTCTGAACTGTACGGTAACAAAGAAGTCAGTGAACTTTCTCATCGTATGAAATTTTGCAGTATTCTGGATTACCTGGTATCGAACACTTTGAGTTCGTTACGTATCAACATTTAATTTAAGACGTCAAAACAGATCTGCTGGTATCGTCTTCTCAAAATCAATTCTAAATTTTAAACAATAACGATACTTTCTATATTATTTTACAACACTTAACATTAACTAAGTGATAAAATATTTTGTTGAATCATTCATCATCATCATCATCATCCGTCCATCGTCTTGCACATTTCATCAGTAATTTTTGACGTAAAATAAAGTTCAAAGATATGGGAAAACTATCGAATACAGAGTTGAAAATTTATAGCGTGATATTCTGTTAATAAAATATCCTTCAAAGTTGTACTAACCTCATATATGCTCAATGCAAGCGTTTTGTGAAGTAGGGAGTGCTGCCAAAATTTAAGCAACGTAATAGATGTCGAGCAATAATTCTAGAAATTTTATTTAAATTAAAATTATTTGTAATTTATAACATCAATACATATTAAAATTAATGGAAATTTTAAAATATTGGTCTCTGACATTTTTACGGTTACGACCTATATAGTTGAAAAATAACTGGTCTTTTCATATTAGGACTAAACGAATAATTTTAATAGTGATTGTCACGGAGAACTTTTTATAGTACCATGTAATTAAACACAAGCATATTCAAATACCTGTCACTATAGAGTTTAATACTTCCTAATGTTTAGCTCTAATTCGATACTGATTTTGATTCCTGTTACTTGATGTCAATAAAACATACAAGATTGGTACGAAATTTAAACAAACCTTAACATTAAATCATTTAGACAAAGGAACCACTTCTGTTTAGAAGTGTAGTTGAAATTAAATAAATTCTGTAGTGATAAGTTGTTCTCACAATTAATGCAACTAGTTATGGTACGGAAGAACAACTGTTTGTCACACTCGCTTAGTATAAAGGATCTTAATTTAAATTGTCCATTGGATGTACGCTACAGACGTGGAACAACTTGCCTTTGTGTCGCGTTGGTCACTGTGTACACACGGGGTGGTTTTGACGTCGCTGCTTACATTGCTTCCTTGGATATATTTAATTATATATATTGCTACAGGTTGTATGTAATTGTTAGTAATGTGGATGATTATTTACACATATATATGGACTTGTCAGCTAACATCATTCAGTTGTGCAGGTCTAGAAAATTTTAATTGAAATTAAAACGATACCTTTATAGATGTAGTTATTTTTACTTTCAATTAAAAATTCTCTTCTTTTAACTTTTATTATGAGTATTGTACTATGTTGTATGTTACCTTTCTTCCTCAATAATAATTAAAATTACTTGTAAAAAGAGAGATAACACACACACAGATCTAACATAAACTAAAAATAATGGGTAGTATATTTTTGTAAAAAAAATGTATTGCCTTAAGTGTACTAAAAAGAAAACACCTGCGCCCTTCGTAACCCACTTATATCGG
>DWTW01000041.1:0-24119 GCA_018246275.1 Papilio slateri
CAAACGAGTGAACGGAACACCCGATATTAAATGACCGCTACCCATAGGCATCTGCAACAAACTAACGAGTTGCAGATACGTTGCCTACCTTTAATAGACAGAGGAGGGGATAAATAGAAAAAAGGATATTTCCTCTTTCTATCCATCCCCTTCCCCGTCCAATCCTCTTCTCCTTCCCATCCTTTCCTTATTAGAAAAGAATAGGACGGGAAAAAGTACGAAGATTAGGCCTCTGGCAACTCACTCATCAGACGAAACGCAGAAAGACTTCTGCTTCACGCCTGTCTTCTATGAGGAGGATGTTGTTAGCTGGATGGTTGGATCTAACATAATATAAAAATTATATAATTTTGTTATGTATGATGTAAGTAGGTCGTAAATTCTTCGTTGGACGCATTTATAAAGGTACGTGTCTTCTTTCCATCGTCCATTCACCTTTGGACGATGAGTCGGAACTCCTTGATAAGATAACGCCGAGTTCTTTCATCAAACAATAGATTGTTATCTATTTGGGTAACCTCCATCCGGCGCGGGTTTTACTGCACTGCGCCCGCGGGTACTCGTGTGTTGTAACGGCATCGAATGGGCCCGTCATATGAAAGCTTCGCATGCAGCTTTGTAAGAACAACCCGTAAAGAATAGCCGGCCGGTAACGGAATGAGTTTGGTTAGTTAAACAAGAATATATAAATTAAAAACAATTACAAGTACAAAAAAAGCAATGCTAGTAACTTGTAACTTTCTTAACTAGATCACTTTTGAGACAGTTTTGTTAATAGCGGATCACCGATAATGAGATTTTATCAATGGACTAATTTATATTAAAATACTCAATCCAAAGTTACTTACTTTATCCTAGAGGATAGTATAAAATCATAAAATGTACTACAAAATAATCCGAACTCTAAATAAAATCCTGATCAATATTCTAGTATTATCTGAAATCTGTCTTAAATGTAACTGTATACTTAAACATTTTAATCAATAGGCTATTAACTTGCTCAGTTATCTGTGTACATTATAAAATTAACGCTTTTAAGTAATTCCATAACCATTTATTGCGAAAACCGCCGTGAAGGCGTAACGATCAGCGAAAGTGGCAGTCGGTGGCAGGTTCGATGCCCGGGTTGTTAATGCGATTACTTTATATGCGAGTCGCATTTGATCTGTTGGAATAGCGCGACGCGACGCTTGATAACTTTTATCTCTAGATAAAATAATTGTAACATGAACGAATAAGCTCTTAGATTATAATCGTCACAATATAATAGGCCGAAATGCGATGCAACAATATTTAATTAAAATAACAGCGCTATTATATTGTAAATTTAGTGGTCCATTTAGTTATTACAATAAAATTAGGTTAATCAGTTAGTGATATCGACAATATAGTTTCAATTATTACGTACACAAGTGCCCTGTGCCATTTCTCTTTTTCCTTATGTACTTACCACTAAGGCTGCTTGTCCATTGGAGCGGAGCTGTGCTAATTTAACTAATCAAATTTTAGCTCCGCTCTGCTCAGCTTCACTGCGTGTTCATTGAGGCGGAGCGAGGAAGCGGGAGAGTAGTGGGGAACGGAGTTGCGGAATGTGCGACCCTAAGCCGAGAGCTCGCGAGGGCTCAATCCCAATTCGGTAATAATCTGCCACCTCAAGCCCCGTGAATCTTTTAAAGCCTCCTCCAGGCTAAAAGTGACAAGTCAGTCACAAAGAAAACAGGACATTAAGTCCTTTAAGTCCGAAGCGAGAAGACAGTTTATTTTCTCCGCTTCTCCTCCCCGTTTCTGCGCTCCGCTGCAAACGGTCCATTGAAACGGAGCGGAGCAGAGCTTATTACCTATTATTAGTACTCGGATTTAATTGCACATTTGTTCCGTGTTACCTGAATTTAAAATCCGTCTACTAAATTATTACACTATCGAGGTTTGAATTATTTAGTGTATAATAACATTGATATTTAAATTTCGTCACGTTATAATATTTATCTTGGCAGCCATTACACGTCTAGGAACTGCGAATTTAAATGTAATGCGTAGGCGCCGTGTCCCACTGCAATGTAATATAGCATAATCAAGTGGGTGACAGACTTGTTGTAGCATGAAGGTTGCGAAATTATATCTTGTGTCTACTCGTATTTACATACTGATACTAGGTGAAACGACCACAAGCAGTACATACAGTTTTAAGAAGAATATGCCAAGTCCCTTCTGAGATATGTTCTAGAGGGTAAAATCACACGAAAGATATAAGTCAAATTATTAAAACGTCGTGAGTCATTATCAACTAAATAATTCATTAAATTAAACAGCGTAACTCACGTTCGCATACAGGTGTTGGTACCCACAAGTTTTGGACCTGTCGGAGGTCCGTCCTTCAGCGGCGAGTGTGATTTACTCGCGGTCGCTTTACGCTTCGTGCTGTTAATTTAATTAATTATTTCATCAAAGATATGAGAATTCGAAACAAAAATTAGTTTTCTAATCACTTAGGTAAATCGTTGAAGTTATACGGTACTTAATGAGTTAATAGGGTTTTACATATAAACTATTTAGTTTAAGCATACTGTTTCACATGTTCTAACATGGTTCACAGTTAACTAATATTAAGGATTTTAGGATCTTATCGTCCTTACGCCCTTCCCGCATGCAGCATGCATCACCCACCTCTATCCTCAACGGTTGCGCGTTGACTAATGGCATGCTATGCGTGGGTCCCTGCTAATTGCCAACGTTGCTTTACTCACCACCAGTAATGGCGTAATCAATTAAACTTTGGAATTATTAGCACACAATACTGCGTTTCCAAGCACTCGGTGCGTTTGATTTGTCAAAGTAACAGATTGTTGAGACGTTATGATTACGGACCTATTGAAGCTCGGAGAGGAAAAACCAAGAATACCAGCCTTCTTGGTTGGTATTCTTGCCACTTATTTGCTCGTCTGACTGAAGTGTAAATTTGCCATGAAGTAAACCTTCACTTGAAACCAGTATATTAAGAATTTTTCTATTTTATGGTCGCAATTAGGACACTAACTTCTTTCTTACACCCTCTATTATATGTATAGATTTTCATATCAGATCTAACTGTAGATCAGTTTACCTGCGGATGTAAAACGTAGGAAATATCTTGTTATGCAGTCTGCTAGATTGTTACTACTTATCAGAACTGCATCACTGATAAAAATAATCTTAATAATAACTACTTATGTATACATGTTTCACGTTAACTTAAAATTCACAAGTTTAATCTTGACACCGAAACAAGAACTTATTGGCAAAAAAGAAAAGAAATTAACGAAATTAATTCAATAATGAATAAGGTGGTGCTAAACCAATAGATGCCATCTATCATCGGGTGGGCTTGTGGTCAAGAACTGTAAATATATAGAAAACTAGATTTGTTTAAACATTTTAATTACTAGGTCATTCGTTGTCGTCAAGTGCTGGTTACTTTATGTGACAGTGCAAGACTGACATCTCCATATTGAACGCGAGCCCCGGTGCGCTCGGATACTGGGTCGCGGCGCCCCCCTTGTTTGGCCACACAAGGGGAACGACAATCCAATCCAATACGATTATCACAATTGCAAAAAATATTCTGTAATGTTGCTGTCATTCGAGGCTAATTTTATTGATTCATTCAAAGTTAATTTGTACTAAAGACTAGAAATTATAAAGTTTCGCCGGCTCCAATAAATTGCATATTTTTAATACACCATGGCCGTTATATGCTTTTATACCGTATTGAGAGGTAGCTGTGTCCTTATGAGATTCCCTGAACATGGGTAGTTCAGTCTGGTTCTCCGGATACGATAACATCGTTTTTATCTTTCCACGAAACGAAGCTGGGAATATATCCATATATGTGAACTTACCCAGGACTTAGTTAAGCCATTTTTGGATTACAGTGAAGATTACAGGCAAATAATAATAATGCCCTTTTAGTATATTAAAATCCTAAGGCAACGAAAACCTTTATATTAAAAGATTCAAGATCTTGGTGGCAGAAAGAGACACTGTAGAAGTAACCAAATTGCGTCCCCGCAAGATGCGTGGTATCGTTCAATTTTAACTCGATATACCCAAGAATGCCATATCTTATTCTCTAGCTCCATACATTATTATACCTCCGTGACGTATTATTAACAATACAACGTGTTGAGTAAGTATATTGCAGATCAGTGGACGGACATATCCACTTTGAATGAATACAGTAAAAGGATTATTGATGGAGCAAATCAGTATTCATCAGGCGCCTTGAAAAACAAACAGACCTAATTTAAAAATAATATATAAATGGTTTTATTGGCGGTAATAAAACGCAGAAGTCCAATCCAACTGGTAAAGTTATTTCGACTTTGGTAGTCTGTCAGCTATCTGCTTTGTAGATGTCAAGTAAGGAAATTTATTGCTGGCAATTATTAAACTAGTTCACATCGTGACTGACTCAGGTTTCCGATGACATCTCGCTTCTTGGGAAATTCTCTGACATCACTTTAGGTCGGATTGGGATATATGTGGTCCTATCCCGTAGTTAAGTTTTTATGTTTTAATCCAGATTGCAGGATTTTCATGTAGACTTATGACACTTTTTTCCGATACTAATAGCTAAACTGTGACTATCTAATACTATCTATCTGAACATTTATTTGAGAAGACAATATGTATCAGACTTCTAACAATTATTGTATATATGAGATACAAACACTAGTAGTGTCAATCACGGTTATCAGTTAATGCTTGGATATATCCTAAAATTACAACCACAACAGTAGTGGTAAAGTCTGCATCGGCAACCGTTGGAGAGTGGGCTAACTCAATAGGGATATGGACCTCACACAATAGCGGCGTTAAAGAATCCACTTCTGCGTTTCGTCTCTTCCCCTCCACCTCCATACTTTCATCCCGCTTTGTTTCACTCAGACCTTTCTATAAGTCTTCTGATTGCTGCGGATGTGTTGCAGAGCCGCTTCCCTTTTTGCATCCTTCTAATGTTAAAATATATCACTATGTCATATATTAATATAAATTGCAACTTGACCGCTGCATGTGCATTTTAAATAGGCATGACATAACATGTATATTGTAGAGTAGATCTAATGAAGTAATTAGTGGTCCTTTAGCGGGTAAACGCTGCAGCTTGACCCAGTTGACTGCGTATATTCTAATAAAGACATACTATTTTAACTTGTTTATTAATTGTAATGTAATTAATACTTACACGATATTTCTTTAATTATTATTATATGACATCAGAACCAAGGTAGTATGTTATGTAAAATTTGAAAGTTTGTTTTTTAATTGAATTTTTTTAGACGGCGATTTGATACTTGGACGAGAATCGAGTTTTAAATTTCAAGGACGCGTTACGTTTGGATACATTTCGTTACATGAGAGAGAAGAAAGATATAACGGAGCAAAAGAGCGCGATGTATACAAAAAATAAAATGGTGTCTCCTATACGCGCATGAGCGCGTGTTGTTTTTGAGAAGTTTGGTGCTTCCACTTGAAGCACCAAACTATAATACTCTACGTTCTAGGAGAAGCGAGGTGAAATTGTATTTATTAAAACGCCTTCCGTGATCATATTACTAATTAGATTTGAAAACGTCTGAGTTATGTGATGCCGGACTTTACTGCTTAGAGTGTTGATGTTTTAATCTGAATAATTGCCTAGCATTTTGTTATTCACAAATGTGAGGCCATGTGAAGAAGTGCCTTTAACAGAGGTATTTAAGGGTCAGTTTTTTTTAAATATTTTCATAACGTTGACGTTACGCTTAAAGGTTTCAATAGTGGTATCGTTTTCTCAAGAGTGCGGCCCCACAATGGCCCATGACTATTGTGTCAACTTAAAGAGAAATGTAAAAACAAAAAAAAATATTCGCTGTTTGATAGCTGTATATTATGCTTAAAATATAACTGTAAAATAGAAATTTATTTTACTCTTTATTTATTTACTTTTAATTAAGACGTAAACAGTATACGTTCGCTGTTAAATATAGTACATTTAAAATACATTGAATATGTATAAAAAAATATATATCACTAGTGGACCCAGCAGACATTGTCCTGCATGAACGTTGTCTCGCCTGCGGGTTCAGCTTGCGTCATAATATTTAAAATAATCTTCTGGAACCCGATGCCAGCGCCATCTGTTGTGTGTATTTGTAAATCTAAACCATCCTCGAATTCACTTGAACACATACACAAAAATTCATTCAAATCGGTTCAGCCGTTTAGTTGGACCTCACTGTCAACACACGTACAGAAGAATTATATATATATAAAGATAAACCCATCAGGCGAATCATCAGACCATAAAGTCCACTGCTGGACATCGTGGGTTCACTTTTTAAGGTGTTGTTTTGAAAATTTTAGTTTGTTTTTATGTATCATCCACTTTGTGAACCTTTTAAATAAATAAAAGTACAATATTGGTAGAAGGAAAATGGTAAACTTAATGCACCCGAATCGCCATTATTAATAAGTAAGAAAATCAACAAAATTTCCTTAAACACTATCACACTATAAATTCATATTCAAATTGTGTATGTGTAATAGGTCAAGATACTACCGAGCTATTTCTGTAAACCTGTGTAAATGAATTAATCTGCTCCAAATACGGTTCCCAGAAAGCGGACAAGAAAAACAAGAACTACAAGGAAATTTAATATATCATGACCTACAAACACGATGACCTTGCCCGCTCTTATCAAATAATATGTCACGTTTAAATATATTACTTGCAAATTACATAATGCTTGGACAATGCATTAATTACACTTCGCAAAAAACGTCTACAGCTTATTGCATGTAGTGAGCGCAAACTTAAGTTTTTGGTAGGGTATCAAGATAGCTTTTATATTATTTATTAATTAGTGACAAGATATCTAAGATGAACCTATATGAGACACACTGCGGTCACTGGTATGCAATAGCCGATCTTTTTATTCTGGTAATAATATTCAAGTGTAAAAATGTGTCTTTTTATTTTTTTATTACCAAAATCTATGATCTCTGTCAGCCCTTCTAAGTCACTGACGTATTTGTTTAATTTTGGTTGTAAATATAAATATAATATTGAATATTGGAAATAAATATTTCACCTTTGAATTATGGTAGATAAGATATATGTCAATATGATTTCCGTCCTTGACCATTACATTTTAAGAATTGTTTATTTGAAAAATGATTCTGCGTTTCTTACAATGTTTTTAAATAATTGATAAATACAATTGAAGAAGTAGTATTGTGTAAATTTATAAAAAAAAATACGTTAAAATGTTGCTAATCTGTGAGATCTTTCTCTTACTTCCACTCGAGTGTGATTTGAGCAAGATCTAGGGTGTTCGTTCACGTAGTAGTTATAGACACTTTTGACAATTGCTATTCATCATTTTGAATCTTCAAATATGAAACTAGTGATGCTTATAATCTACTTCAGCTTAAATAAATTTCACGGCAGCTTAAATAAGGGCCGCGGGTTATATCCATCTAGCCTTCGACGCCGGCTAGGATTTTATAATTTAAGATTCTGCGAAGCGTGTCCTCTCGTGGCATGTTCCCGCCGTCTGCTCTGCTCTAATGTAATAAAAAATAATCCTATCATGATTTACATTAATTAAAAATGAGTTGCAAAGCAAATTTATTAATATTGACGATATCTCTATCCATACATGTTTGTCGATTGCGGATGTTCTGCTTTGTTGTCATATGATAAATTAAATCATCAACTATACAGACAACGTTAATGCAATATTCAAGTTGACCGTTATTTTATTGAAATTTTATCGCGTAGTATAAATTGTATCGTGCGGAGGTAAGAAACCTTCACCCTCTTCACCCCAGCTCGTGAATGTTGTAAACAAACTATTAATAGTGAGTGCTATCTAAAATATGTTAAAGATATAATGGAAATATAATCTATATAATGCAAACAGAGATAGCTACCGCTATATCCTTATAATATTGTATACATACGTTTATTATAAACGTTTTAATTCTATGTATGTACAACTGGCGAACTTGATTGGCTTTTCACCAGTCCAATCATAATAATAAGCCTATCGTCATTTTCCTTGTGTAATAACTAAATTTTAGCAAATGATTTCAATGCGTCTGGGATTCGAATCCCTTGTTTGTTAGATTCTAAGGGATGGTGACTTTTTGTAGCCCTACTAGTATGACCTGCGACAAGCCTCTGTACCGCGGTCGTTTTGCTGCCATCGTATAAAAAGTCTAAATATGAAAGCTCGCTACTAGACTATTATCACTTAACTATATGATTCCAAAAATGTCGAGTTATCAATTTAGTCTACTATGAAATTGTCTTCAACCAGTAGTGAAAACTATTTCAGTTAACTAAATTTAAAAATAAAATATCGATTCAAATACATGTTATATTTGGCCTAGACACACGGCATCTGTATTAGACATTTTAAAAACGTCATTTTAAATAGTACGAAAAATGTGTAACTAAATGAGACAGGTATCTAACATTTAATGTTCTAACAATCTTGCCTCGTCTAGCATATTGGCCGTTAATTCACTAAACTATACTAAGTACCTTAGTGAAAAATAAATGAAAATATTTCCTATTCATTTAACATTTTGTTTATTTTAGCACTGAAGACAAACTGTTCTCATATCTAATCTTACATATCGAAGGAATTCCAAAGCGATACAGTATCGAAAAGCATACGATACAGTGATGACGGTGAACAAATTTAAAAAATCGCACAATAATAGATGAAGACGAGTCCTCTTAAATATTTTTTTCTACCCACAACATAGTCAACGTTCACCACAAGCTTCCATTCAAGCCTTCGCATTCGCGCGTATGTTGTACAATCACAAAACCAGTGCCGATACACGCACACAGACGCGTAGCTCAAGCCAGTTTGACGTTTCTCGTTACTCGAGTCAGTTGGCCGAGGCACGGCGTCGTGGTATAATCGCTCTCGTCGCCATCTTGTTTTATTTCGTGCTGTTTTAAAAAAAACAAGAGTAAAATATACGTGTCTGCTTGTGTTGTGTGCTGTGTACGTAAGGAGGTTCGATTTAAAATAAGTTTATATTACGGCAATCGATGATAACAGGATTTGGGTATTTTCAACACTTTTTTTTTTGAGGTTATAAACGTAGTGAATGTTTTTTTCACTCTAACGTATGCGATGGCGCGAAACATCCGTAATATTCAAAATAATACAATTATTTTCGGTTAAATTAAAATAAACATTTTTAACTAATCGTTAAAAGTAAACAGGACAAATCTACAACTTAATCTTTTGCATTTTAATAAAAACATAGGTAGGTATTCCAAGGCTTCAAACAATTGAGTCTATATAAAATCTAGATCGTTACCCGGTGAAGGTAAGTCCAAGGCATTTGTTTACTTGTATTGAACGTAAGCAATCTGATTTATGTTCTATCCTATATAACTTTAACTTAAAATTTCAAGTATTAGTTTGTAATGTCATAATAATTTATAATTAACATTTTATCTGTTCGTCATTATGATTCACGGAATAATCGATTTTGTTAGTTTAGTGTGATGTTATTCGATATTGTAAATAGTTGTTAGATTACGCGTCATTTTGTGTGCAGTTTGCGTTTCGTTATCATTCGGAAATAGTCGAGTATTTGGGTTACGGTCAACGCTCCCGCGAAATAGGTTAGGAGATGGTTAAAAGATTTCAACGCGAACGACAGTATGGGATTTCTTAAGAATTGGCTCGAAAAGTTAATTGTTAGGCTGTATTGCAAGTTAGGTGAGAGATAATTATTGTAAACTGAGATAGTGGCAATGTTTAAGGGCGAAAATGAGAACTGATTTGTGACCTGACAATTATTGATTCATACGAGATACAAATCGCGGCAAACGTGGAACACGTCTGAAAAATAACAATCTTTAGATGTGATATGGTTCTCCTGTTCATGATTAACGGTATAAAAAAACGTCGTTACTCATGTTAAAATATTATAAAACATCTTTGTACATATTTATTCAACATCTAAATACATGCTTGTAACATAGAGGAATAGGAAGAAAAGATTACGAATTTATTCCCAGCTAAACTAATTTTCTCAGAATTCTATATCACAAAATCATTTCCTAAAACTATTAAAGGGTTAAGTTATTTTTTATTACAATTATATGGATATGGGATCTCTTTTCGTTCAGTTACTTTTTTCGTATTTGGAATGTTGGACACGAGCGGTGTTTGAGTGTTGTCGCGCGCATTTTTACGACTTGCCATTTTGTTATACAAACACGGATGCCGCCACCGGCGTAGCTCGCTTTTTTCATAATATTTACCAACCACTACAGTTGACTTCGTGATTTATCAATATTTATTTACTCCCATTGAAATATAAATAAACTTAATATGTATTCAAAGTGAATAGAGAATGTTCTTGGTTATTGCATTGCAGCAATTGTATTATTTCATTTAGAATCTGCAACAAAATAAAATAATTTTTAACTTTAAAGTACAAAAATTGCTTTAGACACATTTAAATTGTTTAAATGTTTTCACTAAACGTACAAAACATGTTTTTTTTTGTTTTGTTTTTGTGTGTGCCTTGTGTTTTTCTATGGTATAAGAGGAATGAGGTAGAGGATCAGAGGTTTCCTGACTATCACTACATACCAATATCTGCAACAGTTGAAGTTTGCACGACGTTACAAGTTTGTTGTCAGTCTGAATGGTCAGAGAGAAGAGAGGAGTTGATGAGAAAAAGAAGAGACAGGAATAGGCCTGCTGCGGGCACTTCAGGTGCGTAATTAGACACACAATCACGCATAATTATGCGTGATTGTGTGTCTGTACGTTGAATGAACATTAACAGTAATGCACACAGGTGTAGGTTCGAACAGCACCGAAAGTGAAATTGGAATAAGGACTCACCGTAACATACGATATAACGAACATTAAAGCGTTGCAACTCAGGATGTTCTATACAAAATTTTTATTAGCATGGTTCAGTAATGGGCAGATGTTAATTTATTGTAATCAGTAAGTGCTAAACCAAGATCACTCCTATATATCTGTCTCTTTTATATGAAAATAACTGTATGAGACAGATAATACATTACGTATACTTCAATGAAAATGATTTCACGGCCAACAAAACATAAATCGTTTCCAGGAATAAGGGTCCCTTAAGGTCACTAAACTGATTCTTTTGTCCTTGTTGTTCTTAATAGATACGAATGAAACAGAACACTTGACATTCCATAACGTGTTACATAGAAGTAAGAAAACACTAGCGCGACACACCATATAATATTTTCTTTATAAAAATACAGTATTACCTCACAATATTATCATAACTGACTCACTGATAACGTCATTGCGGTCCAATATGTATTTTATTATCCGTTCGAAATAGAACTTTATTTATATAGAATTAGAGACTAGGTGATGTTTTATAATCCGTGAACGCTAAATGTTAAGGTAAACTGACTTGCTCGAGACGGTGCTAACTTTTGCGGTTTCGTGCCGTTAGTGATATTCGTAACAATATAATTAAATTGGATGTACGACGATATTTTATTTTAAAAAAAATATTTTAATAATAAATGTATTTATTTCCTCTCATTATAAAACAGATAATAAAATTAATTTTATCTTATATCTAGTGTTATTTAAAAAAGTAAGGCGATGGTGAAAAAGACCTTTTTAGATTTTCTACACCAGCTTTTCAATTAAATGTAACTCTAAAATTTTTAGTAGTTTAAGTGCTAGTGTTTACAAAATATGTCATGCAAAGTAACATATAACTAGAATTCATTGTACAACATGGTTTTTTCTCAATGAAGAATTTATTTTATAAAAAATGACCCCAAATGACTCGCCTACCCCTTGCCTAAAGAAAAGGCTTCTTCAATACTTTTTAACGAGTTTAAATTATTCATTATGATGTCATTATCAAAAAAAGCGCACTCGCATCGGCGTGTTTTCCGCGAACCTATCGTTTATGTGTATAATATGACTTAGTGCCGGAATAATAGAAGCCCGTATTCGAGCGAATAGCTTATTGTCGTGGACACGGGGAAGACGAATAAGAAAGTTCACTGTAACCTGAATGTTGCCATAATTTGATGACGTTTTTTGCATAAAAAAATAATAAAATGATCATTCACCTGCCTGTCCCATTAGCGTTAACAGATTGAAAGCTTATTCATATTTTGTAAAGATAAGATAAGAAATTAATATTTTATTACGCGGACATAAAAAAAAACTTATTAATAATTAATAAAATAATGATCCCTAAGTACAATTTAACACGACAACAAATGCATCCGTCACCTCAGATAACGAGCCAAACGCAAATGTAGGTAAATCGACGCGATGATAATGTTTACCAGCTCGCTGTCGATACACTTCTGTGTAGGGTTGGCACTCGAGCAGTTTTGGAAATAGAAATTATTATTGGTTAGGGCTGAGGTTTTCCTGCGAGAAAACGAAATTAACTTAAATTTTAAAAATTAGTTACAACTCTTCTTATGAATTACCCTTAACTTTATTGAAATATTTAGGACAAGTAGTCAAATTAGTGCTTGTATCTTTCATTAGAAGAGAAATCTAAAAAAAAAATCATTTAAATAGGGTAGGTAGACGTTTAAATCTCAATAAAACATTATAAAACTTACTTGATTAATAATTTATGTATGTAAAACTAATTATAAAGCTGGCCTTGTTTTAGTAATCAATAGTACTTTTATTATATTTTAAACTAAGTCAATTTGTACCAGTTCCGTACTATTTAAGACGTTAAAGTAGGTTTTATTTACTTAAAAAGAAAGGAAACATAATTTTAAAAAAATGTTGAGTAAGTAACCAACGGCAGCAGTAGCACAAATGGACTGGTTGGTCTGGGAAAGTACCAACCTCGCAGAATATGGTCGTCATTTATTATGTGTTTATACTTTTGCCTCTTTTAAAATGGCTTTTCCATGGCCCAGTGCGCTATAACAAAAGCGGCTATATTGCATATAAATAAGCCGAAAAGATATGCTCTTAATTCCCTTATAATATTGGAAAATCCGATTAGTGGTTGACAACCATAAGGAGCGGACTTTCTTAGAGGCTGGCTGTAGGCCGACGGTGATGTACGCTCGTCGATTGCCGAGGTGAAAGGTGCCTCACAGATTATACTCTAATTGAAATGGCCGCCCGCTTATAACATGTCTTATTACTTTTTTATATAAATGTAATAATTTACAGTATACAAGTACGTAAAACACCAATAGCCTGTTTATTCAAGAATACGCTTTGCGACACCAGGAATCATAAAGCCTGCCAAATGGTTATTGCTATTTTTAACCTTAAACGACTTACATAATGATCAACAGTCCAGCGTTATCTAAAGATAACTTTGTTCAGAGATTAGCGAATATTTTTAAGTTGTACATTTCATTCAAAATGTCATTTATTCCATAAAACTATTATATTTCCTACAAGTAAGATCATTTTATTGTAGGCTATACTTGTCCTATTGGTTGGGCACGAGTCTATCTAAGAGAGTTGCAGTACATAAATAAATGCATCATAAATTCAAATACGTTACTCGGATATCCTTTGTTCAGTGAACTTGTGTCTAAAGGGCATCTAATTGTTAGGCAAAGCGCGTTGTATGGACACGGGCGCGTAAGCATATGAAATGTTTATAAATGCACACTATAGTATATATATATTATCTATAAACAAGCTACTGAAGCTTTCATCCTCATTCGTACTTCCATTTTGCATTAATCCAATATTTCTCTCTCGTTTCTAACACTGCTATAAAATAGGCCACTTGCTGATTTACCTTCTTCTTTTAAAGACGAAGAGATCAATATACAGAACAGTAAAAAAGGAGCTGAGTGGATAAGCGAAGAAGGTAAGGAAAATATGAAGCCTTGATCGATTAAACGATTACGAGATTAAAGTATAAATACCGCCACCTCAGTCGGTACAATACCGATTTGTACCGTGAGTGAGGGTACTTACTCGGTGGAGCCGACCCATTTGTGGAACTGCTGTTAAATCTACGACCTCACGTTACATTTACCGTACATGATCTGCGGGAGTATTCTTATTGTGACCAATTACAAGTCACGGTGTCATAATCCATCTGACATGCAAATCTCGGGCTTAAGGTATCAACTGGTTCGGACACAGTTATGTTTCGAATCGGCACGTGCCGAGTGGTGCCCGTTACTCGCCTCGCGAGCATCGCGTCTAATTGTTAAATACGGGAAGGTCAATGGTTGTGCTACGGTCCAAGACTGTTAATTGGAGTAGGAGATTTTGCGCTGCATTGTCTACAAGAATGTTAAACCTCTCTGTTACCTATTCGGAGTTCGATAGCCATATTTTCACATTCGTAGGATTTGTCAACTAGAAACACTGGGAACACACATTATTGTTATCGTTTTATTACGTTACTAGCGACCATACTGGTCACATACACGATGTATATCTGAACACGATACACTAAGCGTATGAAATAGAGTTCAGTTCATTTTCATACGCTTTATACTTATACACGTAGTAATTCACGAGAAAGGTTCAAGTATATTACTCATTATGTTTTTTTGTAAATTGGCCGAAATATGCCGATAATTGTTGAAGCCGAAGACTTAATAGGCTGGTACGACACTACGACAGAATTTTTTAGCTTACATCCTTTGCTACCCGTGCGATGTCGGGGTGGGTCGCTAGTTCAAAATACAAATTTTTGCTTAGCGCCGCCCTTGTTTTTGTCGCCTTGATTTAGATGAGTCTCATTAAATTAAATATTTTACAAGATACATCTCTTCTGACCAGAACTTCGTACCTAATGTTTACGAATTACTTGCTACTACCGCCCACCATATCTCTATAACTTTGCAGTAACAATAGTTACATTAAGTTATCGATATCAATCAGTCTAGATGTCTCGAATGGTTGAGTAATCAAAACATCGATACGTTACATTCGTTAGTCCGGAGACGCGACCGCGCTGTCCCGTTAGCAACCGGTCCGCGGAGCATTCCTGGCGCGCTCCGCCTCGCAATACCGAACACTCTCATTGTTTATAATATTCCCCCTATTTACTACTACATGACTGTCAATTAAATTAACGCATGTTTAACAATTAAACTAAAAGGAGTGTTAACAATGTTACTTTAAAAATCGTTATAAATAAATTTTGATAAAATCTCTTATGTTTTTAATCTACCTAGTGTCGAGGGAGGCAGCAATCGCTATCCGTATCATAAGAGTAAATAGGCCCTAAGCCGTTAGGCTATACAAATATATAGTTAAGTGATCACCGCTAGCCATAGACATCTGTAACAACCAATGTTGCAGAGATTTTGCCAGCCCTTGTGTTAGAGAGATGAGATAGATAAGCCAAAAATGATGGGAAGAAGGGATGGGACTGGCATAGGGCATGATTTAAGGACGTTAGAGTTTATAGCTCTTATGAAATGGCTTTGCGCAACTTTTGTACGATCTCACGTGAGTTCTAATGATAAGTATATTCAGATGAAATGAATTTTTACAAGTCTATGCCTCAGGTGATCAGATCTGAATGTAATTTAATTGACAGTCATTTGAATTAAAATATTTTAAAGAAGTTAACGGGTCTGCCTATTTATATATTTTCATGGCGCGCGGACAGCGAGTGATGAATTGGTCGTCGAGACTTCGCCGGGAGCTGTCTCTTTTCACTTTCGCCATAAAAAAAATCACATTTTTCGCGTCGAAACGACATTCCCTTGCAGCATTATCGGACATGGATGCGACATAAAACTTGTTAACCGCATTTTTTTGGCGTTATTTTTAATCGTTAATCTGTTTATTCGGAAGGGAAGTTTTTAAAGTGATGTGGTTAACATATACAATGAAGACGGTTTTTGAATCTATCAATTGGCTTTCGGAGCACCCAGGTCGAATCTAAGAAGGCACCATTCAAAGGTTTTTTAAAGTTTTATTCATACCAATTTATCGTGTAACTACTTATATAAAAGAGAACAAAAAATAGCTTTGACTTTCTATTAGATCTTTACGATAATGTTAACTTTGTCGAATTGTGTTGCCTTCTTTGACTTTCTTCTATCCAATTTTGATTTTGCTAAAAGCGAAAATACTTAATTAACACCATGTGTTTCGATTTGAACCTACAAGACCACCTAGACTTACAAATAATTTTATTGTCATGATAATCCTCCATAAAGTGTAAATTAAACGCGCTGTACATTTTTTTTCCATTCCATGTTTCCGCAAACGTTTACTGATTGTAATTATTCAAAGTAGGCAAAAGACAAGGCGCCGTAAAAGTGTTGCAGACGTATTTAGTTCCGCAAATTTCACGGCCCCTAACTTTTGTAGACGGCGAGAAAACGATGTTCAAAATAAAATAGCGTCTTCTCGTCTATATATTTTATTTATAACAAACTAGCGTACCCACCCCGCTTCGCCGGGCTAGATTTTAATTGTTTTATCCTACCAAACTAACAAAGGTACAACTATATACCATCGTAGTAAATAAAAACTGTATTTGACATTTCAAAAAAAAAGTGCTCCGATCGTCACCAAACTTTACAGGATTACTCCTCAGGTCAATCTAAAGATTTCCTGAAAGTTTCATTGAAATCGGTCCAGCCGTTTCGGAGCCTACCCGGAACATACACACACACTTTCATTTTTATAGATATAGAAGATTATTAAAGAAACTTGGTATTTATTTTTTATATATTGCCCTATGTATACCTTTCGCCTACCCAATACTTTCTTCTCCTCTCCTTTCCCTTATCAACTCCATACTTCTTTCTACACAAAGACTGGCAGAACAGTTGTAACTCTTCCAACTGTTACGGTTGTCACATGGCGTCTGATGAGCCTCTTGCTCGTTTGCTTCTTATAAGATGTTTTCTTCAGATTAAACAACAAGAAAACAATTCGGGCATAAATTTGCATGTCCCGAATAATTGATCCAAATATCATAACGCTAATTTCAAGGTCGGCTATTATTCGTCTATTTTTAGAGGATGATCGTCATACCGCATTGTTCTCAGACACTGATTACGTGCCCCCGCTACGCGTGCAATGGGTCAAGTACGACAATTAATTATTTTATAGCAATAACCTATTTGTCAAAATGTTCATTGATGCATGTTCAAGATTTACGTGATCGAATTAAGTTTTTAATAACGTTCTTAATTAGCTAATCATTTCGTTGACTATTTAAGGCAAGATATGAGACGGTTCATAGTATTGCTCGTAATCGACAATGCGATGGACTCAATTGTAGGGCGTACACAGGTCCATTATGAGAGAACAAATAATGAAATAAGGGAATTAACTAGCTTTCGGATCTCTTAACTCTGTAAAGGTGCACGTAGATAGCAATCACTTTGGAACGAGCTTATTAGATCACAAATATAATTGGAGGTGAACCCAACATAACCTGAAAACCAATTTAACTATTAAACCATACCTTGACCACTTAGGCTACAACTACAGATATACTCTATTCGCTGTATTGTAGTTTTTATGGGGCCAAGTATAAGACAAGTGTTATAACAAATCGAAGGCTAAGTACACCGGTGCTCGCAACAATCTATTGGATAAATAAACGCATAAAACACAGCGAATGTTTACCGCCAGTAATGTTGCGAGTATGCGTAACAACAACAAATCCATATTGTACCAATATATGCGATTAACATGAATTTGATATATTCTGGCAGAAAGTCAAAACAGTCTAGGTGTATCAATACGTTTTGGATAGAGAAATCCGATTTATTAAACGGGACGATTCTCAAGAATTTTAATATTTCATCTTAACTTTAGTCTTTAATCTTCCGTCTTAAGTTCGTTAGTGTACGTTCTACTTTTAGGATATTTTGTTTTTGTTTTGAAGTTATACTTCTTTTGGCGCATTTGGGAAAAATGATGAGAGTAAATTTTTACAGTGCACGCGCACACCGTCACGAAAAACCGACACCCTGAAGTTAGCTAAAGTCAACATTTTGGTTGACGTTTTTGTTAACGTATGTTTGCGTGAGAACTGACAACAGTATTCACGATATTTATTTATTTGTGATATTTAAATAAACTTTATTTAACTAGATAATGCGTTAAAATAAAACTTTCAATGTGTTAAATACCTTTTTTCTATTGTTACTGTCGTTTTTTTCTACAAACATATGTTACGCCAAAGAAGTATAACTTCTAACGCGTGTAATGTACACACACACTTTCTTTTTAAATCTTTCTTAATCAAAATACTGCTTGGAGTGTGAAAACATAAGGTTTCCTTAGCCCAGTATATTGTGACCCACGGCGCCATTCAGTACATATTAAATCCATAAAGTTATTTTTTTTAATTCAATATTTTTTTATTACATCAATTAACAAACATAGAAACAAACATTAATAACATACATATATTTGATTGACATTTAGAAAAAAATTACCATTAAAATTATGCAAACACAACATTTCTGTGGATGTTGTGGACAACAAGTAAATAAGTAAGAGTTTAATTATAATACACACATCTCTACATAAAAAGGTAGACAGAATGACTAAATGTATGAATCTAGATTGAGCGAATGAATTTATTTTCTAAAATAGAATATAGCAATTAAACCATTTAACAGATATTTACGATAAAAGCCCAAACTCTACCATCATTATCCTCTGCCAAGCTCTCGGGTCTCGGACGAAGCTATAAAAAGTTTCGCGGGTATCCTGACCCCAATTTTATGTTCATTTTTTACATACATATTAACACCAATATCAATAAATATTATATGACTAGTAACATCAAGATATAGTAAGCCAAGAAAAAAGTGTAAAGATGTCAAAATATAACAAGTTTGTTTGGACAACTAACAAAAAGACACAGACGTTACATTTTAATCAAGTCATAAAATTTAAATCGAAAATTTGATTTCTCGCGATAATCGTGTGTACTGATCCTCGATGTAACATCCAGATTACATTACCGTGACAGCTCTTAACCTATTATATTAGGACTATTTTTGGGCGGAATAGTCGAATGTAAAACCTACACATACAATATTTACAGATAAGTAAGTTATAATTTCGCTAGATAAAGTTATTTGTAAATTGCACTACCACAGATTTATCCCACACCCGTGCACGCCGCGCGCAAACTGCCGACCGCGACCCGCGCTCATGCTTTTCAGTTTCGCGCCGATTTTACTGTCACAATAGGACAGTCTGTGGCGGGCATAACTTTGATATGTAAATTGTTGCCATAAAAAAAACATTAAATTTAATAGAAAATAATGATTGCATAAAAAAAATTGACGTTTTACTAAGTGCTTATAGATTTTTTTACACATATAAACATATAGATTATCTAACATATTTTTTTTGATTTATTTCCAACTACCAATGCATTCAAATATATCAATAGTCCACAGTAAGTTAGAAGTCCATCACAATATTTCCATTGTTCGAGTACAAATTTCTCGTAATTAAGTAAAATATGAACATCGTATGATAGAAGACACATTGTATTTGTATGTTGTATGTCATACAACATGAAATACAAGACATAAGTTCATTCACTCATATAATCAGTGTTTAAATCCTTAGCACAAATATACGACACAGTTATTTAATTATTTCTAAAGACGACAACATTGATCGTATTCCCGAAACAATTACAGCACAGCCACTGCAATAACTTTATTCTGTTCGTCATATACTCTCATGTTTTTTTTTTAATCTAAAGTGGATAAACAGAGGTGATAAACTCTCGAATGTAAATGAGTAAACGTGCCACGAGGGGTTACTGTACCCGGAAATGACCAATATATTTATATAGCTATTAGATTTTTATTAGAATGTCAATTGTCACCCTGCCCACTTTGTTTTCTCAACATCTTCATAATCTTCGATTAAGGTTTTGTTTCGCCTGTGAACTGGTAATGAGGATATGGTCAATTTCTTATTTGTATATTCACAGTAAATTCATTCAAGAGCGTCATAAGCTTGATGATCTGAATACTTTAAAATATTTCTCAACCTTTGAGACCACAACATCTTTGAATTTTCTCGTAAGAATATGTAAAAACAACAATGACCGTCACTAACCTAACTCCTATTTAAGAGTAAATTTACCGTAACAAAAATATAAGTATAAAAATAACTTAAAATCTTAAATTATTAAGTTCAGACGTAGTATATAGATATACATAATAATATAATATTAACTGGTGTTCAATACTAGTATCATATAATCAAGTAACAATGAAACTTAAGTTAAAAGTTATACATATAGTTAAGAGAGATGTACAATAATATTAATAGGGATCAATATGGGGATTATTTTAAGATAATCGCAGTTAAATAAGCTTTAATAATAAATATGCATACATACATAGACTGGACACACACACACACACACAGTCCGCGTGTAACAGTGTGAGTGCGGAGGAATACATAAATATTCAACACCCAAAAAACGTCAACACGGTGACGTCAGACGACGTCATTACGTTCGCGGCATCGTTTGAGCACAATTTCATAATTTAAAAACTAAAAGACACATTAAGCTCTAATCAAGAAAACTAAGGCTTTTAAATTTTCAACTAGATGGCATTATTCTCAATCTCAAAATGAATTATTTTTTTTATTTAGATGATCCTGGTTAGGACATTAAGACCAAGATTCGAAGAATGTTATGGTCCTTAAATATAATTATTTATTTCTTAATAAGTGTACAGATTGGCATATTATTTACGACCGGCGTGAAGTTGTTTCCTCCCTCTGAAGTGTGTCTACTTCCGGGCACGTATGGTCGTGTAACAAAATACATTGTTAATTATTTTTAGGAAAGTAATTTATTATTTTCTGTCCAGCTTCGGACAGATACACAAATGCCTCTCCTCAATGCCGGCGCGTGAGGCGCTGGGAGCTCCCGATACTCAAACTGTTGGTGGTGATAACCTCACTCTAGTAACATTTGTGAGTTTACAGACGTTTGAAGAAAGTAACAACAGTATAGTCAGGTAAACCTGCGCGAGCGGCGGCGTCATGGCGAATCTGTTCGGGTGTCTGTGCGAGTATGAATAGACTTCAGGAGTCGCGCTGGCGCGCGGGCAGCACGTCCAGCATGCAGAAGACGGCGCGGCAGACGGGGCAGGAGCCGCGCGCCGCCAGCCATGCGCTGCTGGGGGCGCCCGCGCCCAACGAGCCCCCGGCCCGCGCCGCCCACCACCGCGCCATGCACGCGCAGCACCACAGCACCCTGGTTATATATCAACGCACAAATATATACATAACTTCTGTCACCCCTACCGCTGTGTACTGCACAATATTTTGCAGCCGAAGTAACACTTTTGCGTTATGTTTCCAAAGCCAATTATTTTTTCCTTATCCGATTCGAAGGACTGACGGAAGAAGTACAAGGGAAATTTCTGTTAGGCGAATAGTATATTTAAAATTTGAACAAGTTGAAGGTCGGGGCGAAAGTCGATGGCCAAATTCCCCTTAGGCCAAGACCTTCATAAAAAATCCTTTGTTCTGCTAAAGATACCTACACCATAAAGGATGTCAACTTTGAAATATGCAAAAGTAGTATGAATGTGACCTGCAGTTGCACTGCTGGCAGGGCGGCGGCGCGATGCCGGCGAGCGGCGCTGGCACAGGCTCGCAGCGCCGGTCCAGCTTCACGTCCGCCATGTTCTGCATGCACCCGATGCACTGCTCCAGCTCCTAACACCAAAACAAACATACAAACATACATAAACTCTTACCACCATCACCTAAAAGGGTGATAGACATAGTGGGTCTTTGTTTGATTGTGTGAGAGTACAAAGTAATTTAAGGAGCAATACAGGAGGTATTTTCTTAAAAACGACCATTCGGTATTGGCAGTCTTCATTTTAAAATGTGGGTATTCTTGATTAGCAATAGGCTATGAATTTTTTTTGGGCACACCTCTAGAACTCACCATATCACATGTATTTTATACCTGATCGACATAGTAGATGGGGTTCTGGTCAACATAGTGCTTGAACAGAGTTACAAATCTTTCGACCATCGTAGGCAGGAGCGATATATGGTCGGGCACGCGCACGGGGCGCGGGAGGCGCGGCTGCAGCTCCCGTAGCGCGGTGGTGGTCAGTCGAAACGAGAAGGGCTCCACGTCCGGACGGTACGGTATCACTTCTATGTTCACATACTGCACCTCCTCTTCACCCGTCGGAGTCAGCGTGTGGTTGTCAGTCTGAAATCATAGTAAGAGATTTGTTGAAAATATACTTTAATACTCATCACAATCATTTAAAATATTTTTTTTGTAGATTCAGTAATATATAATCCTACCAAAAATATTTCATGTAAAATTGATTGCCAAGACCAACAAGTTCATAATGCCTTTACTGTTAAAAAGTTATCAGATCTCTAGTAGAGCCAAGCCCCTAACATTTTTCAGTTTTGTGTTAAAAAATTTGGCTTGACTATGTTCATGGAATGTAATCATTTAAATCCATAAGGAATAGTTCAGGCCATGTATCTTTAAGAATGATATTTAGAAGCCTTTATTATTATTATTATTATAGCTTTATTAATCCACATACATATTTAAATATCTATGCATGCATGATCCCCTGAGGATAAAAGCCTCCTCTATTTTCTTCCTTTCTTATTCCCCTTGCAGGATGAAATGTTCATCCACCCTTTGCCTTCAAATTCTATGAGATGATCAGCCCATTGTTTCCTTTGTCTACCCACTTTCCTTTTGCCTGGTGGCACTAACCATTTTGTTACATGGTGGGTCCACCTCTTGTCCTTGTACTAGATGTCCAGCCCACCTCCATTTCTGGCATAGGCTGAACTGAAGCGCATCTGTCAGCTGTGTTTTTTGTTCCTTATGTCAATATTATTTGATTTTTGATTTTTCTCAGCTTTAAGATACTTCTTTCCATTGCATGTTGACAAGACATGAATTTTAGAAGCCTTATGGCATGCAAAATCGGAGCATTTTAGGATTAATCCTAGCAGCCCTTTTGATGGTTTTTTAAGTATAATTATATTACTTATCTTAAATCATTATACTTCTTATCAATTAAAATTATAAAACTTACAGCTGTAGCGAACAATGAACAATCCTCGTGCTGTATAACATTCATACCATATTGTGTAACTCTTATAAGCCAAGTGTCTGTAGCCACCAGCTTGCTTGTGGCTGTCAGTGGCAAGCACACTTTGTCCACACTGCAAGGGGAAATGTCACAATATTATTACAATATTACACCACTTTAAGATATCAATATTGTTATTTCAATGTAAATTGTTGACACAAGTTTCCGATTTGATAGATACCTGCCATGCCTAACAGGGGCATTAATGTTTTAAGTTTGTTATAATATTGAAATCCAGTCTTGTAATGTACCAGTTTTACTTGAAATTTTATAGTGGAATAACTTAGAAACATACAATCAAAATTCTAATTGTTGATTAGTCAGTCATATCACAAATATGTGGTCTATAAAATTAAATTACCTTCGAAAAGCAATATTGATGTTATTAGCGACCACACGCCAGTCGCTGTCTTGTGGAGCATAGCATATGAGAGGTCTAACAACAGGGTGTTTGAGTTTCTCATATTCCCACCAGCAAATTAGCTTATAGCACATCAGCAAGGCCATGATGGCAGTGGAGATAGCCGAAGCCATCATCCAAGACCCTTGCTCGCCTCCGCACCAGAGGGTAAACACATATCCCAGCGGTAAACAAGAATGAATAAAAGCCGTGATCGTTATTCTTTTCATATGATATCCTACGAAATTAGTATTTTCGGAACCTAAGAATCCCTCGAATATTTGAGGAATAGTAAATCCGGCGGCCACAAACTCAGTGGGTGGATAAACAACGCAAAATGAGAAGAGACCGTAGAATAATGTCAAAAGTATATCCATCGTCACGGTCATTCAATTTGCAAAATATATATTATTACTGTTGTATCTTCGGTATAACATACAAGGTGAAAATTAAAGCATAGCGGATGCCCCGCTTCTTCTTATCAGTATTGTAGTACACTAAAACACAAAACTGTACGGCTTATCAATGACAAATGACACCAAAGACTGACAC
>DWTW01000042.1:0-23958 GCA_018246275.1 Papilio slateri
TATATATATATATACATATATACTTTGTCATTTATAGGTAAAACCGATTCATGATAATTTTAGTCACATCAACGTAGTGTAACACTTAAAACATAAACAATGTCTTTAGCGTTTTCTAATGAGTAAATTACGATCAAAATTTTAACTTATTTTTAAATATTATTGTCCTTGAAAATAACGGAGTGCTTGGCTTCGGCGAAAGATTAAGAAACACGTACTGACAAGTTTACAAAAAGGACAATTTATACACAACTATGTAGTTAAATATATGCACTGTCTATTCATTTTAGTTAAAAGTTACTTGTGAAATGCCTGACGCCTGTTCCTAAAAAGGTTTTGGTTTTACAATAAAACCATTAATATCTCCGATCATACCCCTAAATTAGGTTTTATTACACGGCTTGCAGTTTTGGACAAGTTGTAAACTTGCACATTGGCCTTATTATCAAACTTTATAAAAGAAAACTATTCAAAACTAAGCTGTTTTATCGTACATATTTTTACATATTGTACAAACGAATTTATTTGTACGAATATAATTATTCTTACTGGGAGTTTACACTGCCGAAAACATTCACCTAAACATGTTGTCATCTCTGTTTTTTTATAGAGAAGGAGAGAGATAACATGTTTTATGTGACATTCTGTTTGGTAACGCATTTGATTCAATCAAATCACGTGTTTAATCAACGTGTGTGTGCGTGTGTTTGTTATTTTAATTTGCTAATACATTTATAAAAAGCGATCCAATGAGCACAAATCCGTGAGAACAGGTTTTAATGAACAAACAATAATTTTAAGAACAACTAAATGAAGTTTTAGTGTGTATCGGCAGTAGGATACAGATTTAACTGACAAATAGTAACTTTATATCTGCAATTATATCTTACATACTACATACATATAATGTAGTAACAAAGACTGACAAAGCAGCCAATAACATCTATTGTTTCTTATTCGATAGTTGGAGGTGATTGCATCGTCCATAGAATTATATTATCGTTGCAACACGACAATATACTCATAATGAAAACAAAATAAAAAAAAATCGTATAAGCTTAACCTAATCAGATGCACAGAACATTTTAGATTGTTATTAAATAAATAAATTAATGTCACCAAAGTTTGTTTCCAAAAACGACTATGGGAACCGATCAGAGTTTCATCCAGGCGCGCAAATTAAGACACGACCACACACGGCTGTTACGGAATGATTTAAATGTGTGTGAATAGTTATTTTTCTAGTGTAAGCCTGATTGGAGTCCAACTTGAGACTTTGACTTAAGGTATGGGGCTAATTACAATTTAATTGGACAACTTTCGAAATGAAATCCGGTAAAAATTATACATTCAATTTATTTGATGTCTGAACAGGAATCGAATAAAAGTTAATTTTTATTTTAACATCTCACCGCTTTAAAGCGTTAATTACTGTTGGGGAGATTTATAAAATAAATTTTCAAACTAAGTGGGAGATATGTTTCACGAGTTGAGGCCATATCCATGCCATGCACTGGGAAATGACTACAACTGACCATAAATATTTTTTATTATTTCGGAAAAACATCATACAAATATGTTTCGTCTGTCATCAAACCCAGGACTCTAGTAACGCAACCGATATTCTATCGACTACGCTACGAGGTTGAATGTAAATAGTCGTTGTCGTAAAGAAGATTAACCAAATTATGAGGTGAACAGATGCTATGTACTTCAACGCGATATGTTAGCCCCGCATTAACGAAGATCCGGGAATTAAAAGTTCAGTGACATCGTGTCAGGACGCTGCGCGATTTAACAGCCGTTTGATTACATGTAATTTTTTATATGCCTCTATCTAGTAAGTATGACGCTCATTGAACGCACGCCGAAGAAATCTATCGTCGATAACTCAAACAAAAGTACCGTTGGGGCCGGGAGATCATCGTCATTATGTCGGTTATTTTGACATTACCAAACGACACGACCGCAATTCACGCCACAAGCAGATGATAGATTCTGAGGCATTGTTCTTTGGCCACACGTGGGCAGGTGTAGCATATGTTATTTTTATCTTGAAATCTCACGAGGCGATAAAAAATGAAACGTCACATTAAAATGCTTTATTACTTCGTAACTATGCGAGAAGGTAGCCATTTGCGGAATAAATTGAGCCAATCATAAGGTGTTGTTTATGTTGCTCTAGTACCTTGAAAGACGTTGCCTAATAAGATAGTCACGCGTCCGACAGCATCTTTCTACGTATGCCTTCATGAACTAAAGTAATTAACGTTCACTCAGAGATTTCTGCCACTAATATCTCCCTTGACTACATGAGGTCAAATCACAACACGACTACGATGTATAGGCATTTAAGCGGTGACGAGTGTCGAAACTTTAACGAGGCCGGCTAACAGTTAATGAGAGGTAAAAACTCCTTTGGATAACTAATCACTTATTTGAATATAGCTAAGAGATAACACATGACAAATGTACATTTCTGACGAACACGGTCAAACGCGCAACGTTTCTTTAGATTATATTTAATATTACAATACAAAGAATACGTATAACCGTGAGTTTACATTGTCGAAAACATTCATTCACTTAAAACATGTTGTCATTTCTGTTTTTTTTTTATAGAGAAGGAGAGAGACAACAACATGTTTTATGTGATGTTTTTAGCAGGGTAAACTCACGGTAACAATAACATGTAACTAAGTAAACAAACATTTTCCTGTATATTCTGCAGTACTAAGAAATGATGAGACTCGTGAATTATTTTTAAGTATTGTGGCAGCCAGTATTGCCTACGTAGAAGAACTCGAGCTTTTTATATCAGAGAGATGTAAATATCGGTAGGTTTTTTGCGCGCAACACTGGACGCCGCGGCGTGGGCGGCGCGGGTTTCGCACGACGCGTTGCTTATTTTGTCATATCTTAAACGTACTCATGTTCGTTGCTATCGCGACTGCTATAAATACATTTCGTTTAAAATGAAATATTTAATAACTAGATCGTCGTCAGAGTGAATTTAAATGCACGTTAATAATAAAATATGATTAGTGTAATTCTGTATTTGTAGAAGACAACAACGGTTGAAAATGTTATGTTTGAGTTCCTCACCTTTTGGACAACGAGAGGTGTACCGAAGTCTTTGCCGCCCTGAAGTCGGAAGCCCAGGGGCTGCTGGTCGGACTTGTTCAGCCGCACAGTTAGTAACTGTGCCATCTGCGGAAATAACGACATCATTAAAAATATGACATCAATTAAAAAAAAACAATTACGCTTAGCAGATGTTACTAGAAGCTTAGTTAGCGATATCTATGGAATCGAAACGATATGGTTGATCAAAATGTTTTTTATTCCTGTCTACTTTAATGGATATCAATCCGTAATTTAGAAATAAATATAAAATAAATAAGTTTTGTACATATATTTATATATATAATATACATTTCTACGTGTGTATGTTGTCCCGCGATGATCGGGATTAGGCCCGATAGGTGGCGCTTCCATCGGGTTTCAGGTGATTATTTTTTACTTTTATGACGAATAACAATAAAACGTTAACTGAACCCGCTAATAGCAAGACAACGTCTACTGGCTCCACTAGTTCTGTTAAAGTTCAATTGATATGTAAGACTAAAAATTATATAAAGCTTTAAGAAATTCAGTACTCAATACCTAGAAGTTGGCCGAAGAGGGAGAGGCTGGGCAATTATTCTTTAGCGAAAGTTACAACAAATATACACAATGAAATGTTTTTTGTCTGACATAAATTTTAACACCAAATATTGCCTATTGTAGACGCTTCTGGTTTTTCGAAGGAAGAAAAAACAAACATTATCTAATAGTGTATTAGCAACGGGGCGAGCATTAAGCCTGGCGTGGCATTTGATTGACCCAATTCAAGATTTATTTTCTCTCGGGCGCTACGCCGACCGCTCGACGGGCGTCGGCGTTCGGTCCGTGCGATCTATTTTATCATCGGCGAAGATCTTTGCGCGAATCAATAGACATTAGAGAAAGGAGGCTGAGACCACAACTTTCGTTTATTTGTACAAGGAATAAACAATAAACCAATCATTTATCTATTTCACGTAGATTTCTCTTTCCGGTGTACCCAATTATGATTATGAAGGCATCACGATATTTCCTACATCGATTATGAAACATTTTCCTAAAATTGTCTTGTTATTTGTACCAAATACTATTGATATTGTATTTCAGTAGATGATCAGTAATACATTAATGCTCATGACAGTGAAATACCTGTTAATACTCATCTGATAATTTATTTATAATCAGATTCAATTAATAGAAATTGTGTAATTGCACTGCATTTTATTAACCTCAATACACTCTTAAATAATCGGAAGTTATGATGACTAAATCTTTTTAAAATTAAAAATGAGAATGCAACATGAAAAAAGAGACAGCTCAGCTCAACGTATATAAAATGTACCTAATTAACATGGCTAAAGCAAGAAGGTGTTAATTATTGTTTAAGATTCAGATATGTTCGTGGGTTTGATGAAAATATTTATTTTAGGAAAAAGAAATGAACATATAGTTACATTGCATATTCAATTGTTAATATAACACATTACTAAAGGCGATGTATATTTAATAATACATAATACAGGATAAGATGTGAGAACAGGTTATAATGATTGTGATAAAACCACTTCAGAAATCGTTCCCGCCGCGACTTTGTTGGCTATCGTTCCACGTTTGCCTTGTCCGACTCATCAACAGCGCACAAAGGTCGAAACGTTCTTGAGCTGGCACTCTTTACACCACTAAATAACAATAAAAAAGATAAATTTCTAAAGCCATGTTCCTTAATGAGGAGTCATTCATTCTAATTCGTAAGTATCCCTAAATCCTAAAAGTATTCTTTGTGTAGGGCAATATTTCTTTAAAGCACCTTTATTATCAACATATTTATTACATAATTTATATGAAATAAATATTATTTTACTGTTATTAGTTGTTATACATTATTAGTACTAAATATTTTTTGTTGACCTCTAAAACAGTGACTAGGTCACTGGCCGATCTTGATCTATATATGTATACATAACATATACTTGTTTTACCGCGTTGATGAAAGCCTTTTGAAGACTTCCTAACACCTTAATTAAAAATGAACTGTCGCGAAATCTTTTGATCCAATCTATTCAATAATGTATTCATTGATTAACAATGAATTAGTAAATAGGATCGTCGCTTTAATTGCTTTATACAATTTATTGTTTTTATTTCTAGTATTAATTTACAATTTATGGTAGTCCTTACACTTATTTTTACGTATTCATTGTTCCTAAGCCATGGTCGCTACTTTAGTTTTTAATGATTTATTTTTCTATTATCGTGCTCGACGGCGTGAGAGCACAATGTCATCCGCCATGCCTTTGTTCGTGATTAAACGTCATTACGTGGCTACGACGACTGGCTTATCTTAAGAATGCAATCTATTGTAATTATGTGGCTTCTTTACAGCGGTACAGATTGTATTGGACGCCGTTAGCTCCTCGCATCGAATACATTTACATAAACTAGCCCTCTATAACTAAGTATAAATAAACATTTAAGTAGGTTTACTTAAGACTTCAGATGGCACCAGTTTAGAACACACTGGTTTAGCGATTCCTAAAGGTTCCGGGGAAACGTTATCAGGGTTCTATGCATTTATTTATGATACATGAATTTCTTATTACGTTAAAGTTATTAAGTCATTTAGAGTTAAAAATATTTGATTTGCTGTTTCATACAATAAAAAAAAGTTTTATTCGGTGTTCCATTGCCCAAAAAGTTTGAGGACCGCTGGTGTACTTCTATTCATAAGCCGAGGCTTTAATTTGATTTGAATATAAGTTAAAAAGACAAAAGAGGTCGATATCTTATAACAATTAAATAAAAGTGTTCTTTAAAAATGTATGTAGATATGGTTTAAGTGGAGAATTGCCCGGTTCACGTAACTTAAAACTCCTTCGTAATCTCGGCTTACACCACCCGGTGGTCGATATGAACTCATATTTATCAATAGGACGCTCTGTATATCGTACCACTGAAAGTGCAACTTATATACCTACTTATCTCGATAAGTGTATCAAACTGGATTTATTTTTAGTTTTTATTAGCCAAGTCTGTTCTCCTATTCCACCATTAGTTTCTCCTATTAGCGTGTGTGACCTGACCAGTTTCTGTCAAGGACGTCTAATACGTTCCGCCATCTCTGTCTGCAAATCAACGTCGCCATTTTCTGGTATTTTATCTAGTTATTATTTTTTCTGCTCTACTATCAGCAAATTTAATCGATCTCTTAATCACATAACCTATTTAAAATGTAATCTCCAACTCTATAATTTTTTAACTGACTCCAAAAAGGAGGAGTTTCTCAATTCGTCTGTATTTTTTTTTAAACTATAAAAACTACGGCTTCTCTTTTAATGGCGTTCGCATCTAAGCCGCTGTGCTAATCGAAAAATGCGAAAAGTATTTCCAATGTAGATTAAACAAATTGGGTTATTTAACTCAACAGACGTCTTATTCGATTTTATATATCGTGCGCGTATTTCTTTATTCAAACAAAACACTTCAAATGACCGTTACTAATCTGCACGTTTGATTAGTTGAATAATCTCATACATGTTCTAACGGATAGAAATGAGATGAAGACATCAAATATTAACAAAAATATATACGTACAAATAAGTTAACAAAGTAATTGTTTAGTGAAAAACGATCTTCGTACTGATGGAAATTCAAACACCAATTAAAAGGGTTGTTAGCCCTCACCCTCAGATCAAACGTCTGATGTAGTCTTACAAGCGACTTGTACGACTTCTTCGATACTTATCAACTTCAAAGAACTCCCACTCGTATATATAATATGTATCCAAGTAGTAAATGGACATAAGTATATATAAGTATTCACTTCTTACAGAATACTCAATACTTATAACTTTTATTTTCTTAAATATTTAAATGCGTCAATCAATTTTTAGGTAATAAATTATAAAATTTTCTCACATCGGTGGGACGGTAACCGACAGAGACAGATGTTTATTTTGTCATATGCTAATATAATTAATTAATAAAAAAACAAGTACCTGTAATCCTTCGTAGTAATTAATCACATTTTACAGGAGCAAGGAATGGATAAAGTAAAGTAAAAAGAAATGTAATTCAGTACTTTCTACAAGAGTTATCTACCTCAAAGCATTTTCAAACTAGCATTCAAAAACTGATTACCTATAAAATCAAATTAATAAAAGAGAATTTTATTCATTTCATTTTACCCTCTATCTTGTGTTCACTGGCACACTTTCTAATTTGGGCCGTTAATATTATATTAAACTGCTTCCGTATAATATCGATGACTTCGTGATTTCTTCAAATTTTTGTCTTATGTTTTTATGCCATTGATTATGAAATAAACGCCTTTATTAAAAAAAAAAAACATAAACCACAATCAAGTACTACAGATAAAAAATATTCAGGTATACATGCAGTATATATGTTGTATGCATGCATATTATCATACTCAACTTCTCAGTTGAAAGAACGGTTCATTATGTATTTAATTTAAGTTAAAGACGATAATTAATTTAAATATCTGACGTTTCTGTTGACCATTGTTGTTTTTAAATAGGTTTAATTTTTACCGGATTGTTACTCATGCGCTAACAGCTGACGTCATGTGTGAGTAACCGCGAGACCCCGCGTTCCGTGTCACTCACAAAACTGATTGCTTCGGTATTTGGGTGGCTGAGATTTCTTCGTAAGACTCAGGTAAGCTATATAAAAAAAAGAAATACATATTTTCAAACACTAAACGGTATTTTATCTTGCGGGCTGTTACCGTTAGCCGTCAGTTTGTTTATGTTTACACGAAAGAGGATGTACATTAATATATCTAATCGTAAGTGTCCCCTCGATATAGTATTTACATTAAGTAAAGTCTATGCGTTTAATATTGGAAAAACCCTTGAATACAAGGAGAGCTTTAACCAAAACACTTTTGACAACCACAAACGCCATTTTGTTATTTATCATTGTTATAAATAATGGTACACGGTAATCACACCCGGATACAAATTGTATTCAAAATTTGAGTTAACTTATATCTTAAGAAACCAGCTTTGTTCAATTCAAATTTGTTATTCCGTTGTAATCAGTTGCAACAATCTTCATTCGGGCTCTCTCATGCACCCCGGAGTTAAAATCGGGTTTGGATGTCTCATAACACGGACCCATATTATGTAAATAATACAGTAAGTCAAGCCAAAACTTCGTCCATAAATCAGTAGGAAACCTTGATCCACACCATTGTTAAAGAGGTAGCTCGCTTGGAGTTTGATCACTTTAAATCCCACTGAAACTGTTGGTGTCTCTTTTAAATTAAACAGTTAGAATCAATCACAAAGAAGGTTGCAACTCAGTAAAAGCTATAATTTTCGGTAATTGATTACCGTATTTTTTTTAACGTCGCCTTGTTTATCAGATACCTGGACAGTCATTTACAGATCGTTACAGCAAATCTGAGAAAGGTATCCTTTCTCAGATTTACAACAGTATTAGTTCAACAGCAACATAAAAAAAACACCTTTTTAAATAACAGTAGCTTATTTAAGTTGGTATGCGAAATTCAATTTTATTAACAAATGTATTAATTTTAATAAATCCGTGGCGACGATGAAACATACAAACTGAGCTAGAGGTGAAACTAGAAGATTTCTGTGTTTTCTATTTTTAACGTTTGAGTTATACGAGTATATAACTCAAACGTTATCCTTTCAACGATATTTTATTATGTACTACTTGCCATGACAAGACCATGCCGCCCAACCAATCGGCTCTTGTGCCACCAATTTATTTTATTATTTAGTTAAATAAAGTATTAATTAAAAATACCGTTAAATTTCCTTGTCTACCTTCAGACATAGCTATTTACACTGTCGTGAACGTCTTTAAGGTCATTTAACGTGTTGTTTTGAGGATTCAACACTATCAACCTCTCAAGGTTAGACGAATTTAACACGCACGTTCACAGACTATATCTACAGGAATGTCAATATACACATACGCGGTGTTGGCAAAAGAACCCAAAGTTAATTTAATGTCGACTTCGGCACTCCCGAATTAGACTATTTGGCATGCTTTCTAGTGGTCACCAAGAAGACGGGAAAAACAAATACATCGAAAGGAAATTATAAATTGACAAGTAGGTGCGAAGCTATAAGTTAAACATTCACACTCGCTCATTGTGCCGTGGCTAGAAGTTGCGGGATGCGTGGGAGTGCTCGAACAGTAGATACCGTTACAATCCCGATAGTCTCACATAAGTTACCAACAAAGAAATTGTTTCTGTCCTCATCGAATACTCGATACGCTGATGTCATTGTTAGTATTGTAGTTGCGAAATGTAGCTGCGCTAGTATTTGACCAGCTGTCGCTCTGAGGTCATTCGATCTATCCTCACATTCGATTCGATTTATTTTATGATAAGTAAACCTATCGTTTGACCACAATCCAACCTGATGTTAAGTGGTAATTTGGTCGAAAGACGGTACCCACTAGTTTAACACCAGCCTATTCACTCTGCTCTCAAAGGTTTTAAATCGATTTTGAAATTTTCGGGTTTTAACGATTCAAATCGAGTCGCGTCAAGGCTTTCACTAGCAGTTACGGGTTACCGTGGCCCGTACCAGACAAACGCATATCGCATGCCGCGGTCCGGTCGAGGTGTCGCAAGCTCTGGCGTCGGCTGCATTAAAATATTCAAAGCTTACGCCCGGCGCCATCGAAATTATATCGCTTTGTTTAACTATACATCTATCTATACGAAAGAGGATTCTTAACGTTATGATCCACGATGTGGTTGACTTACGTTTAAGAATTTAACTTCTGTCAAAAGATATTATCGCATTATCATTATTATAAGTTATATTTGACACAGCTGTATGATGTGTAATCATATTGTATTGGAACTTAAAATGTGATTGCGTGTAAACTTACTTTTCCAACCAGAACTGTTTTCACCACATTTAAATACCGATACCGACCTGTAATTTGCTGTGGGTTCACAGTATGAAGGTCGATCTTTGTGAGAGTTTAAACTTTTTTCATATTCCTATTGGTTATCCATGAATCCTTTACACAATTAATACAAAAGATTGAAAGAAAGCATAGATATATTTTAATGGAAAAAAATCACTTATTCCTTCACCATAAAACATATACGTATTTTTTTTAATTAGAACACAAGCGAATCACAATAAAAGCAAAAAAAAACAGCGAGTTGAGTTTAATACATTTTTGTTGACGCAGGCGTTAAGAATTGCATTTATGCAGCTTCGCAAATAAACTGGGTGGCTCGGCTCGTTCGTCCGAAGACCTTTTTTCGTATCTTATCGGCTTAACATTCCTGTGGGTTCTTCGCAAATATTTATCTATCGGTTTTTGACTTCTTAATCCTACGATTTTTACACCACAGTTTATTTAACGTTTTTTTGACCACTTTGCAAGTTAGCAGGTTGCTTTCAACCTTTTAAAGGTTGATTTACTACTTTGGTTTTGGAATATTTTATTTACTTCCTTCGGAATTTTAAAACGTGTTTCTGTGGCAACATATGAAAGTTTAAAAGAATTAATTATTGTTTCACCGAGACTCTAATATTAGAATATAAATTATTATATACCGCCTATAAGTTTTGTATTGGCAAACAATAAAGAAACATTACACACTGGCCCATACATATATGTATTTTTATTTACTTTTTTTATGTTTTCTGTAAATTGTGATAGTCAATAATGTTTATTATATGTGTACATATATACTTAGTAAGTACATCAGTTTATACAATTTGCTCATAAAAATAACGCAGTTAAAGAGATTTTTAATAAACTTATCTTATTGCTTACAATGCACAAAACCATTGAAGTAGGTGTTACCATCAGGTTACAACATTTCTCTCGTAGCATATATATAACATGTTCTTTTTCCCAGTCTACATGATATAGTGGCCTCGAATTATTTCTGTTAACCGTGGGCGACGGCGTAAACTTGGCACTTCGCGCCCGTCACCGACGTGCTCGACTGTCCTCCTTCCACGAAATATCCCGAATTTCGTGTGTTACAGCTAAACGTTGGATAGCGAATTGTATAATTCCGAGATAATGTCAATAACCCTCAAAATGCAACGTAAGAAACCTTGGTGAGTAAATATAGAACGGTTGCGAAAGAGTTGGCGACCCGCCATCGACGCGGTCGGACGCTCCGCTGATAGTGCTCCTAAAAGCTTCCATTGAAGCAATGAATATTAATTACATAACCAAGGATGAGTTAATTAATTAAACCCAGCACTTACAATCGCAATCTATAAAACAGTCAATGATTAATTTTAATGTATAATGTGACCACAAGTTCTGATTTGAGAGGACCTACTCTATTAGCGTGTACCATTGGTCCTGATGTCAAATACGTATATTTTTTATTCCGCTTGTCTTAAGAAATGAGTCAAGAAACTATGTATGGAAAAAGTGTCTTTTTTGTATAGAGTACCTTGACTCACGCTGTTACAGTTTTATCAATTCATTAGGTCTCTAAAATTACTTTTAAAATGAAGAAACGAATACTTCTCAATATAATTAAGGCTATACGTATTTCTCTTATATATACTTATTTCTTCGCTCGGGTAAATAGATAGACAAATAAAATACAGCTTACATTAAAGAAGAATTTTTAAAATTGATTCAGTATTTTTTGTGTTAATACCCAGTACAAACAATCAATTCTTTTCTGTTTGTAATATTAGTGTAGATGTACAATGTACAATGCTGCAATTTAATCGTGCGATGACGTGTAGGAACAGTAATATTAAAAACAAGCATATATTGTATTTTTTATTAATTAAAAGGCGTCTTACTTTGGGAAAATTGTTACATGGCCACGTTGTATTTGTAACAAGCATGTCTGTAAATCAATACGTTAGTTCAGAGAGACGACGATTTAAATTAATTAGAGTCTAGTCTAGGTCAATACATAAATGGTAAGATAAAGTCAGCTGCCATTCGCGCCGCACGCCGCTCATATTTATATATCATTCAAAGCCAAGTTCAATGTGATTGTCTCAAATGGGACACTGTTTCATACCTAGTTGTTGTTTGTGTGTTGCTTTTTTTATTTACAATAAACGTATAATTGTGTAATAGTCACCTAAGAATTTGGTCAGCTTTTTTTCTGTACTGAAGAAGCGGTGTTGGCTCAGTCACTAAATGTCCGACTATCGGAAACGTGTTTTGATGCTCAGTCAGATTATAGTTCTGTGCGCGAGTGCCTACATCATATCAATGAAATACTTAATATTCAATTTCAGTTGTCTTAAAACGTTCTTTTAAATTTATATTCGATGTAAAGCGTTATTTGGAAATATTTGTCCAATAAAATAAAAACTAACGATTTGTTGGTAAACTCTACATGCATATACATAAAATTAGATTATCATTAAACCAGATTATTATTAAATATGAATAGACTATCTTATCCATGTTGGATTAGGTGTCACGTCATTATGATTAAATAATCTCACTGGAGTAGTCTTTTGGGGTAAGGATCCGCGGAGTTGGTATTGTATGCCAATAAACTAAGAAATTGGCATATATTCAAAAGTCTACGTTACAGAACAACTACTGTGGTATATAATAATAATATATGCTTTGACGTTTAGGTACATAAAACATATAATCGTTACGTAAATAGGTCCAGGGACAAACTAACGTACCTATGTGTCATGGTAACATCAAATAGAAACGTCAAAATGGTACGCCGAGGGCCAGTTATATTAACCGAACTGGAATCGCCATATCTGTCTACTTTTCGAGCTTATTTAGTCTTGGCCTCAACGACAACCTCAAGTGACGCTGATAAGTCTATCCATCATAAATTAGTGGAGATTCGAATAGAAATTTCATCCCAACTAGAAATTAAAGCCGATATCCCTATTGAATAGCTAGCAGACTCTAATCATTATCTGACACTTTATGTGGATAAATACATCATCATGCCCCGAGTACTAAGAAAGCTAAAAGTTGGAAAAAGTGTCTCGAAATGTGTTCGTACATTATAAACGTCTTTATACAGACTGGCTGTGTGACGTCACCGCGGGGAATTGCTCATTGCAGTCGGTAATTGTTCCAGACGCGAGCCAGCGACGGCGACCTATAAGAATGAGCGAACGGATGTGCACCATTGATCCCGCTGCCGTATTGGCATGTTTATGATCAGATCCCACTGTTCTGCAATTGACCGAGCCAGTCTTAGTCGATACCATTTTATCATACGTAATAGTGGTTGTTTTATTTTATTTTATTTAGTGTATGCGTACCACAGGTTACATAAAAAAATCGGTTTCTCCTCATTTCTTCAACAAAAACTTTTAACTGTGCAAAAACACACATGCCTCCATGCGCCCAATATTCTTAAAAACGTTCACGAGGTTTTCGCTCCCATTTCCCTTCGACGAGTCTGTCTGAACGCGATAAAGTCAAGAAAACTGATTTTCATACGGTTTTCTTTGAGACGGTTTGATTCACGAGGAAGGTAAGTAAGGAAGGTAAGCTTATAAATCATTCTAGTATTGTGTAAATTAGCTAAAATATGATGATGATTTTTGAAAAGGACATTTACCCGACAGATACCCGTGCGAGGTCGGGATGGGTTGCTGGCACTGAATAATCTTATCAAAACATAAAAAGACGATAGGAAAAAAAATATGATATCCCAAACACAAGAAAAAAGGTTAATGGTTCAAAGCGACGCCGGAAATATTAAAATGTCGCAGAACAGGTTTTAAAATAGCTATTTGCCACAGATAAAAAATGAAGTAAAACTGGATACTTAAGCAGTGACTGTATGATTTATCAATTGTATGTATTTTTATTTTCAGCGAAACTTAACACTCAACAGTTCAACAAACTATATGCTTTCTTACATACATTTCTATGTTTACAAATACCTTTACCCGATCTGGTCAAGGTTGCAGAAGTAGACTGGATGAAGGCGGCAAGAAACTTTATGGCAACTTTTGACTGACGATAGCAATTTCAAAATATACAATCTACTTTCAACAGAATACCTAAAAATAGGAACCGAAAACTGGTTTAAGGGAACTTAAGCAATCTCAGGGATACTTTGGCTCAAACTGATATCTACAAACCTCAGTATCGAACCCTCGACCGTCAAATGTGTGCCACTGACCTATTACCGGTTAAATTTTATATTCGTAACAATAAATTGACAATTATTTGAATTTTGGTAATTACAAGTATCAAATACTTCTTCTTTTTCTCCTTCTTAATAAGCAAGGAATAAATATCAATTGCATCTATAAAAGGACTTGGAAATACAAACTTCATTTTGCATGTGAAGTGTTAGCACATGGTGTTATCGAGCAGTTATGACTAATGTACACCGCTGACCGCTGCTCGCCAGACCCGGCGCAACAACGATGACGCACACATAGTCAACTAATAAAATGACATAAATCAAAACAACAGACACTATATGAAAAAACTAACAAAGACGTAAGCGATACTGCCAACTAAAAACGTTTTTAAATTTCGATATATAAAAACATTACCTAAAAATGAGCTAAAAATCCGGATCGAAAAAACTCAACAAAGACTAAGTAGTCTTAGTAGCTGAAGTAGCAATGAGACGGCCTCATCTGCTGAGTCAACGATAGCAGATGGAACTGAGGTCACCTTTGATCAAAGAACATGAAGAAATATAGAACGTTTTCTTCCAGATGGGCCGATGACATATTAATGATTAGCTAGACGTGGAAAACTGAGTACCGCTTATGATTAAAGTTATTAGAGAAGGCCTACGACAGGCTATTGATGAAGATTAACTTACGCTGTCACATTTGACATCTAACAGTCTAATGAAATGAATTGCATTTACTGTTTTACCAAGTTGAATAAAAAGACGTGGATTTATTCCTTTATCTTTCACTATAAATCTTAAAGTAAGTTAATCACAAGAAACTTGAGAAGTCAAAATTACTACATTATCATTAATAGCATCTCGGTCCTTACCAGTGATTAAATGGAAAACACGTTTTATAGATAAACAAGCAATCACCCATCGCAATCGATCTTCGTAATAACTATGACTCACGCTTAACAATAAAAACTGAATAGGAAAAAATATGTTTTATTTACTCTACTAATGGCATCAAAACTACCAAGATTTGACCAAGTCCGTTATGAATTTGTTTTAACATTCAAGACAATGTTTCTTTTGTGCTTGAAACTAAGACCAAATTGATACATTAAAACAACTTGAAGCTAATACACGTGTCTCAAAACTAGAATTACAATATTTATACGATACTGGCTGGAAGTAAGGAAGTTCCATAGATTATGTTTCTCGGTGGACGATAAAATACAGATTCTTGCAAATCGGAACAATCAACAAAGATTTGTTTTTATAAAATCATTAAGGTAAGTAGACAAACAATTCTGACTACAAACATTCTGTACATTAAATACCTTAAGGTGTTATTTCATAATTCATTTTACGAATTTGATGTTTTTACCAATCAATCTTCCTTTGATCGCAGTAAAAGTAAATAAATGATAAAATAAGTAAGGTGTGGCAAGTTAGTAAAACCATTTTCCTCCAAATTCTCTAGACTAAATATTGGTACGGAGCCGCCGGGCGTTTTATCTAATGTTTATGCAACATAAACATACAGAAATTTGTATTCAGTGGATGTCACAGTTAATTGTGGTCGTTATCAGTTTTAATTACAAGTGCACAACGTATTCCACTAACGATTGAAACAGGAAAACATGCAGGTAATGTCGCATCGTAAACAGACGCCGCATCGTTTGTTATGCGACCGACCTCTCTCGGTATTTATTTGCGTTTCAATATTCAAGCCAAAAGCGTGAAACTAGCGTGTCTGATGTTTCCTCAGGTTTAAAGTTCAAGTTTTGGTTATACTATATTGAATTTAAATACAATGCGTGAAGGTCGTTTACAAAATTTTACGACTTGTTGAATGTTTTATGTGCAAGTATTGTTCTTCATTTTTCGTAAAAAAATATAAAACCTTTTTCCTTTCGTGATAAAGAACGGCTTCATTATTCGCAAGCGCAGGTTCCCCTAAAGTTAAGAGATTATTTTGTATAGTAAAAACTTATTTGTGCAATAATACTGCTTAAATGATTTAATTATATAATGTTACTTTATACCAATCATTATTATGTAAACGACTCTGGCTCCAGACTACAAAATAAGTATCAGTTAATATGGTTATTGATGTAATAAAAAACTTGAGAAGTTGCTTTGTTGTAATACTGTTGCTACGTCGCAACGAAGAGCAATTGTACAAACTTATTAACATACAAGCAGATAGGTAACAAACTACACCAAGAATATTATCTCTACACTCTGTAAACGTGAAGGATTCTTTGAAAAATTTACATATACTTTTTCCTTACTCTTTGTTCTTATACTAATTAATTACGGACAAGGCTTCGGACGGAAGGTTTCGCGAGTGAGGCATCAGGTTACTGTACGTGATATTTGCACGAAACAAACATTTACATTACTATCTTGAAATGGAAATGATATAAATTTATCAATATTGGCCGGTCGAGGTGTAAGGTGGTTATACGCCGTGAGATCAAAGGGCTTGCGAGTATGGACGTTTTAAAATTCCCTTTAGTTTGGGCCGTTGCACTCTGCTTGGGACTCGTCTAACCGGCCCACTATCAGTCCGCGCTCCGATTCATCGCGCGCCAGCTCGTGGCCAATGCTGCGGCTGGCCTATCACCAATTGTAACTACGATCAGGGTTGCCAGCTCTTTGCATTTTATAGAAACTTGCTTTATTTTTAATAATTTAACATTGGACCAACAAATACCTAAGTTAAAATAATAATGCAATAAATAATCTTTCTTACACTAGTTGAATTTGATGTTTGTTGACTGTTCTATTTCTATACTTTTGTTTTATCAAAGCGTAAAAACTATCATGCTCGTGAAGTAAACATGAATTTGAAATGATTTAAAATGATTTCTATTAGGTAAAACTCGGCTAAGTTCGACATTTTGAATTCCAATTTTCGTAAATTAAATACCTAAATCATTTTAATGATTTTGTACGCTATCTCAATTTTCAATAAAAGACTATTTCACAAATTTATAAAATAATTGTTTTGACACCTTTACCAATTTCAAGAGTAGTTAGGTATCTACTATGTTCATAATATTAATGTCAACCATTAGGGAAAATTGTTTTGGTAATTAATACTTTATTAGGTTAAATATTTTTTGTTTTTTAACATTTCGAGATTGTTCGATCGTGTTTAACATCAGATGCGAGATGGACAAAAATTATTTCCCGGGGAAGATATATTTTTGGGGTTAATTCTTAAATAACATAAATGTCAATTAGCCACACGATTTTTGTTGCCAAGTGACATATTTTTTTGAAAATTTACTGAAAAAGTACTGGCTCACAGTTCGCAACTAACACCCGGGCCAATTGTATACCTACTGCTTATCATGCAACTGTCTTGGGACAAGATTCGGTTTGATTTGCATGAATTCCTTAACCAAATCGTTTTGTTACTAAAATATTAAATACTTGAATAGTATGTTTGTGGAATATCAATATTTTCATTTATATTTTTTAACAAAAGTACACAATACACATAACAAGTAAATACATTTTCTTATTGCTTATAAGTACATAAATTAGGAACTAACTGACATTAACTATAATAAAGATAACCATGTGATTCCTTGGTGAATCAAAAATATTTTGGACGTATTAAAATAACCGAAATGTTTAATTGTAATGGTAATTTTCTTATCGACACACAATCAAAACTTTAAACCATATTCCTTATTGATCCCTAATCAGAATTGAACATCCTCCTTTAGGAACCGTTTTAAAATGTATCTTCCGATATATTGCATCTCATATTTCCAAAAACTTCGCAATATGTAAACTCATTCCGAATTTAGCACGTTACCAGACGTATCGATTCCGTAAAACAGCTGTTTTATTTTAGAATAGCGATGCGGTAATGCTATACTTTTTGAATTCGCGAAAAAATACCGAATTCATAAATATACTTACGTCGGTCGCTGGGTTGGATTATGTGTCTTCACTCGGCACTGTCAATCACAGGTTCAAAACACGCTGCGCGAGCGTCCAAATAGGCGATCGGGCTCGCGGGATATATTTAGAGCGGTAATACGACACCGTGCGCGGGCGTCGGTCGTTTAGACGTGCTACTACGATGAGGCGCGTCGCGCGAATGAGGCCCAGCCGAGAGCGGGGCTCCGCGACCTCCCCCGCCCTCCCTCTACGACTGCGTCTCACACCCGCTAGCTCCGACACCTCCCCTTCCCTCCCCCCTTCGTCTGGGCGCAGAAGGGCGCGCCGACGCAGCCTCCCGAGGACGATACCCTCCGACATCCCTTTGTATGCTTCAATGCGGCTCACGAATTAGCGAAACCTTGGTCATGATCGAGGCCGGCGCTCGCGCAAATTTGACCCCACATTATATGCGAAGCGTTCTGTGCAATATACATATTTCAACGTTTTCAAAAATAATTGGAGTGTGAACTTAAATATATTGTAAAAAGATAAAAAACAAAATTTACTTAAACATTTTTTTTTATTCAAAAAATTACATACAATTTTTTTTTATATTATTAAAAATATTTAGAATATAATTTAAGCACAAACTTCATATGTCAAGCTCATATTTTCCCGTATATGTATTTATGACATATATATATATCCCGTAGATATACATACGCTGACAAATTCCAGGAACACCTCAACATCCGTCACGACAAAATAGGTACAAAATGTACACCACAAAATATTTAAGTATCAAGCAGCGATGTTAACACAAGAGCTCCAATCATTGATCAGTAACAATAGCGTGCCGTACTCCATAAGAATTGGTACATACCGTCAGGCACTTGAGCCAAAACTTTTACGTAGAATTCTAGATATAACACCCAACAGCTGTGTCTAATTTGAGATTATGAAAACTCCATACAGAGAGCACCATTTCTATATTATTTTTCGTCAATCATGGAAAAAGTTAAATGAAATACGTATATATGTCATCGACCCATTATGAACTTCGTAAGTTTATAATCTGACTACGCATGTTCTAAACTGTCGGCAAATTGTGGACTGTTCAAATCGTTGATAATTTGGCGTATGCAAACTCAATAAAGCTATTTTTTCTTTGACAAACATCTTTTTAAGACATTTTTTATGTATAACTATTATGTCTAACTTAACGAACCTAAACTATAGTTATCTTGCATTCTAAATTAAACCTTAATGTTATAACGCATGCAAAATATCAGTTCACAATTTTACGATTTGACTATTTTTCTAATTGTGAATATGCCTAGTCCGATTATAAACTGACGAATTTGTCATCTTACCATTTTTCTATTTATTTATCAGTTCGCTACTTTCGCTCTTATGTACACATCCAGTGATCAGTTTTGCTTTGTTACATTTGGTGATATTTAGTGAACATGCCCGAAACGAACTTAGTTTAGAGAAACGTGTACAAATTCAACACAACGAAGGGAAATCACAAGTAATTTGAATGAGTATTAAATTGTTTTAATTTATTTCCTTGTAACATTCCTCGAAAATGTAACGATATTACGGGTGTTCAATACTTTTGGCCAAAGCTGTATATCAATAATGTAATATGAAGTCCGCATATGAAGTAACTCTGTTAGGTTTTCATATCATATCAATGATAAAACGTGAAATGTAACAACCAAAGTAACTTTTCCATTTAACAATTGTGGGTGCAGACAATACGATGAAAATAAATCCGCGCGTACCCATATTAAGGTGATTACTGTGATCTACTATTATGATCATAAATTAGCTTAGACGTTTGCAAATGTCTGTTGCAATAAAGAATAAGCAAGCTATATGTAAATCAAAGAACGAATTGACAGAGAGAACAAGTTCATAATTCTAAAAGCGTATGCCATACGGCGGAGGTCAACTTATACGAATTATCTGATTTGCAAAACCCAAGACAGTATTTTTGTTACTGTTGTATATAGAGTTTGTTTTAATATTTTAACAAGCAATATATCAATGCCAAAATAGACAATCAAATGCAACTTTTTAATGCACTCGTAATTCTTACCTCTTGCTCTTTGGGGAGGGGCGTCATAAATTTCAGCTCATCGAGGATAAGAGACTAAAATCATTGAAAACGTCCCCTTAAACTCGATTGAAATGCAAAGAGATTTCCACGACCATAGTATTATGTTAAATAAAACGAATTCGGCCAATCTTTATAGTTTCTGGTTACAATTAACTTTTTTTTAAAGAATAAAATAAAATCCTACACCTTAACTAAGTAAGATTAAAAGACAAATTTTCATTTCTCAAAGTTCTTGAGTCAGACTAAAATTAATATTATTACTATGACTCAGATGTTTAGACAGTAGTATTCTATACTATATACTATATCACTTCTAGAAATCATGGATGTTTAAAAAACAATTAAACGCTAAATTCTGTCAAACAACAACTTTTATTTAACGAATACGACAAGCTCAATTAATTTTATTTCAAAGAAAATCCTTTGAAAACAAAAAAGAATGTTTCATTTATAATTTAGTAAATTTTACAAAATATGTAATAAATAATCCTGATCTTCATCACATCTTCTTCAGCCGTGAGTATTTTTTATTTTATCTGTCTTTGTATTTGTTCTCGTATTATGTCTTAGAGCAAATAAATAAATATTTTTATTGGAATGTGAAGCATATGGTTGTATAGATTGCACAGTATAAGTAATCATCTCTAAATAGGTCTGCAATGGGAATCACAAGAGGACGATATTTTACAATTCTTGTTTTAAAATGTTACTTTTGTCTTTATACCTACAAAAAATAATCTCCAGTTTGAATAAAATTCGAGTAACTTCAATAGTTATTAGTCTATTAAAGAGTCTAAGTATTTTTGATCACTATCACGTAATTGAAGAAAAATCTTTGAACTTTCAGCGTTTCATCGAGAATAACCTTTAGACAAAATATGTATAAATCTCTCGAAAGGTACAATAAGTTACCAGTAAGACAACCTTAACGGTTCACTAGTGATATAAGAATAAAACAAAATATTGGAATATAAAAGATACTATATTCATTAGCTCTCAAACCTTACAACAAACTCCTTCTCGTACGGTGCATTATAAACTCTATAAAAATAACTTAATATCCCATCACTCGTCTTCCACTTCGTCGTCCGTGGTGAACTCGCTCTCGTTGCCGCCCTGCAACAAACATACCATTCGATTACACGAAATATAAATATGTAATAAATATAGCAGTGGTATAGCCCGCAACAACTGTTGCACCAATAATGCGACCTCACAGAAAACAGGGGACAGACATACTGCTTTTCGTCTGATGAATGAGGTACCCAATGTGGTGGTGGCCCATATCCAGTCCTCTTCCCCTTGCCATCCTTTTCTAACAAGGAATGGATGTATTTTTAAGAATACTGCGAAAACGGAGGCTTCATTATATACATAATATGTTTAAAATCAATAAATTAAATAAAACTTTAAGAATGATGGTCGAATTGCAGCCACTGGACGATCATGTAATATAGTATCATGTAAATACGATAAACTGATTTCATCATGCTTCCGTTCCCAATTCCATGAATATATGAGGCGCACCGACATGTAATTAGATTATTGTTGCTAGAAGAACGATTGCAAACCGCCTGTCAATTTCTAGCTGCGATAGCTCAAATAGCTTAGCATTAGCACACGATTTGGAATTCAGTTGCCAGTGAACTTGTATTAAATATGTCTATTTTTCTTTCGTGTGCTAAGATTTGTGCTCAGATCGTGGCTACGGATACGCTCACTATACGTACTATATGACGGTTTTCGTATATATTGTATATGATATTAAAGGCGTGAAAAGGTATTTTCGAACGTTTATCGTTGGAACTAAAATCAAATAACTTTCAAATAATATTTCTACGAAATAAACACAGTCTATTTCATTGAAATAGAGGCGTGTTAAAAAAAATATAATATTTTAAGAAGAGTACATTTGGAATTAGTAACCAATACGTCTTATTCACTAATCACAGACGACAACTTCGTAAAAGCAAACCTAAAACAATAACAATGCGATGTAACCCGATCTAGTGACAAACGAGCCGAGAATTCAGCGAACAGCAACCGCCCCAGCACCGGTACCCAGACCACACTCGATCTGCATTGATGACTAAACGAAAACTTATCAGACGGCTTGCGTTGTTATTACACTATTATTAAACTATTAATTGTAGATATATTATATAACTATAGTTATTCTTATCTAATTAGACCAAACTTGTCGAAGCTTCGATTTCGCATGCATGCTATATTAAGTTTATAAATAAAGTGCGCAGTTAGTTCAGCAATGTTCCATAGTTTCCCAATCCCTTATTCACTTTTCCTTTTCATTTTATCTTTTCAACAGAGACAATAATTGTCAACATACTTTGAAATATTATTACTAATATTTTAAAATACGTTTACAGACTGCCTTATTCTAAGAACGTTCTAGAGTTCTAGGGCCTTTGTATTTAATTTATAGTGGCTTTATTTCATTAACATGATCTTCATTGCAACTACCAATGAGGTTCTAATTGGTCTTTTCTTTTATCAGGTACTACACAGTTCAAAACTAGTTAGTTATATTTTTCCGTTTGTGATTTAGCACATTTACATACTATCATCGATAACCCTTATATCTTTTAACCCATTTGGGCAGACAGAAATAAATATTGTTATTGTCATGACAAATGTTTCGATCAACACTAAATTATATAATTATATAAACTATAAAAACAAAATGTGTGAATTTTATTAAATACTTCACGTTTATAACAGTGGCAAAGCCCGCAACAACAACATCAGTTGCACGAATGGGCTGGCTCGACCGGTGAAATACCACGACCTCAAAGAAGACAGGCGTGAAGTTGAAGTATTCTGCGTTTCGTCCGATGAGTTAGGTGCCGGAGCCCTAATTTTAGTCCTCTTCCCCTTCCTATCCATTTCTACTAAGGAAAGGATAAGAAGGGGAAAATAATGGGACGAGGAAGGAATAGATAGGTAAAGGAAATATCCTTTTTTTTGTCTATCACCTCCTCTGTCCATTACAGGTAGTAAAGCATTAGCTTATTGCGGATGCCTATGGGTAGCGGTCATTTAACATTACCGCTTGCTCGTTTGCCACCTTTTTCTATAAAAAAAACCTTATCTCTACATTTTATACCAACTATTTCTGGATTTCACATACAAAAGTCAACGTATATTGTACATGAATTCGTTTCGAACCCACTTATAAATAGATATTGAATCTCACCGACCCTCCAAGTCCCAATCGATAGGGTAGTGTTATCGCAAATACACAGCGGCAATTCATTGATAAAAAGTTAGCGCAAAACACTTATGTACGAAAAAGAATATCATACCTTTATATCACGCCCATACTGTATGAGGTCGAAGTACTTCCCCGGTCAAACAGATCGATTAGAGCAACAATTGTAGGTCTTACCTTGATTCAATTCCTAAATAACCCTAATTCCTTTCGGTTTACATCGTATGTGATAGTTATGCGAGGCAGTGGGGGTATACCAATTTTCAAGAACCACTTATTATAGGTACAATACAAACCTGATCGTTGTTATCGCTGTCGGAGTCGCTGATCTCCCACTGCGGGTGGTCGGCCGGCACCGCGGCCGCCTCCTTCACGTCCAGCTTCATGTCCTGCTGCTGGTCCATGCCGATATACGAATCTGTACGACAAGGTAGAAGAACATAACAATCTTCGTCATGTAGATCCTTGGTACATTTTCTGATATAT
>DWTW01000043.1:0-23831 GCA_018246275.1 Papilio slateri
CATTTGAACTATGTTTTCCTAGTTCTTACAGCATCACAATTTCAACATTTGAAAGTCTTTTGAATCGGAGATAAGGCTCATTATATTAGAGTTAAGAGGCGATTGGTGGGTCTTTTAGACGTAAACACTTTTATTATAAAACGTCGTCATATTTATAAAATAGACTTTTTTGAATTTTTTTGTAGAATATTTTCCTAAAATCTAGATTTAATATTCAAAATTAGTTCAGGCCACGTAAACTGGACTCAACTCCTCACTAGCTCAGTAAGCTTATTAAGGACGTCGTCATATTCTTGATGAGTCCGGTTTATAAAACTGTGCAGAAAAATATGCCAATTCAATGTAAAAGATGAACGTGAATATGTACGTGAGTTTAATATGTACATACCTAATATTAAAATCACTTACATATTCCCGTTGTTGTGTCAATGACACTTTACATAAATACTTGTATAATTAAATTGTATACCTGACCTAGGACTGACCTAAACGAGTGAGTCGTAACGCTGAATTAGTTCATTAGTGTTGTCGCGAATAATTATCGCAATAAATATACCAAAAAATCAGACAAAAAAATGAAGAAGGAAAGCATAAACTCTCGCCGGGTGTGGGCTGCTCTAACTTCTTTACTTTTTCTCAATTTTCGCTTCCGAAAAACCTAATTACTTTCGACTTTCTATTACGTCATAGTCAAGTCCACATACCAGTTCCTTAGGTAATAGAACCAGATATATCGAGGTTGGCAAAGAGAAATTTTTGACCTTCGGCAATTACTTTTACTGCATACGTCTAGAAACCAATAAAAAATATTATTTTACAAAATGTCCGGCCACGGCTTACATACTTCTCAAATAACTTAACTTCACAGCTCTCCTCTAAAGAAAAAAAATATCGAATATAATTTCATTTTACGATCGAGACGACAACGATCCACAAAATAGGATGGAACTCTGGCACTGAATGAAGATTGAAGTAGAAAGAAATGGACAGATGGTAGAATGAAATGGTTTTTTTTTAATACTAATTTCGAGATGAGCAGGACGTTAACTTTTTGGAATTTTTTTAGGTTTAAGTTAATTTAAGTTTAATTACGTATACAACGTAATATGTACGTAAACCCTAAGGAACGATTGCATTCGTCATCGTGAGATAAAACATGATACGTCTCGTTAACCCGATAACTTCAGAAATATACTCCCAACGCTTTTATTTAAACCATATATTTAAACTGTTATACAGTAATGTACGCACAGTATTTGTTGACGGCAGGAGTGAGAGCTTCAGTGGTACCTACATAGATACTCGTCTAGATCTACATATTAAATCTATATTTATTCATTATGTGCTGGACAGTGATAAATAATTTTGGAAGCGATCTAAACAATCGTTTGACTACTGCAACTTTTACGCCGCTCTATTTATTACTTCAGATTCATTTCAGTAGTACAATACAATCAGCTTTACTGGAGGAGAAAGACACGCTGATTGGCATTGTATGTTTATTTTCTTACGTATTGTAACAATCTCGAAGTGGAAGTAATGAAGCGTTCGTTGCGTATTAACTTTCACTGTTGTGATACAAATGCACTCGGAGTCAGTTAATTACAATAATTTACATTACCATCAATCGCTGGACGAAATCGTTTGTAATCCGGAAAATTACATAATCACCGACAATTTACGTAGTCATAGCAGAAACGCAGAACACTAGACAATTATCAAATTGTTTATACAAAGGTGTGTCCTTTATAATTGGCGACGTTTTGCATGACAATTGATTATTACAATTATGTAAATAATTATATAAACTATTAGATTTGACACAACTTGACCTGAATCTACATTTCATAATATTCTTGTCAATTGTTACGTTATCGCTTATCTATGTAATCAAGAAAACAATACTTTTAAATAAACAGAGCGGTAAACAGAGTTTATGGATTTCCATTTGGCGCGATCCTGACACAACTCTCGCTCGTCGTCTACATCCTTACATCTAAGCATACATGCTCGTCGGTTACAGGTACCCCTTATATCTCCATTCTTTAGTATGTCACTAACTCCCGGTTTCACCGAACATGCAACAGAGATTTGTACGTTGCTAGCACTAGTCGGTAGCTCAAAGTCTAGTAATTTGTAATATATTTTAAAGATATATTACTGGAAGATGTATTCAAAATATAATCATACATGTAAAAATACGATAACGACGATAATAGAATTAACAGCTTGATAAATACAGGATTTATCTCTCTGTGCACACACGGCTGTAAGGTGTGGCCTTGAGTGATATTTACGCTGAACAAACTTAGGGCGTTCCTGTTGAACTCTTCAAAGGTTAGCTCGTGTTAATGCATTGAGAGAGTACACTACATATAGGTGAACGTAGCCGAAACGCGACAGACAATATAGTAATAATATAATTTATACTTTCGTATTAATGTAATGACCATCGTTGGGAAAGTATGAAACTAATCGTCTTTATGAGATGCGTTGAAGAGTGAACACTCGCATTAAAGAGAAATGTAATATAAAAACCCGTGCGTTGCAAATTAAGTTTGCTGTAGAAAATGTGATCATTTTAAATTCTTTAAGATAAAATTACATATAAAAATGTTACGTGAAATAATCCGCCGCCGCGTTATAACGGTCACGTTGTAGTTTTGTTATCTCACCATAGTTTTCACCAAACACATTTAGACTAACGTAACAGCTGAATAGCCCTTCGGAGTCTCGATAAAACTAGAGTAGCTTTCCGGATCCTATCTGAGAATTTTATATTTAAAAGTAAAACATTTAAAATGTCACTAATCCAATATTTCGACGCTTCCTATTTGGTCACAGTTAGTATTACATGTTTATGGCTTTTATTTTATTTTACTTTATTTTTGACATTTTTATTGCTTGCATATCCATACAAGCCATAAAAATGTCATATCATTTTAATGTACGATCTCTATTTAGAATAAATAATAAATGTATTGCAAAATATTAAATGCATAAATCTGGCGTATACAATCGACCACGAGTATACTGTGATCTGACCCCTGACCTACAGATATTTTTAGATCCCCAACTGCTCGTTACGCAATGACAAGGTCGCGTCGTATACTCTGGGTATACAGGTAACGATTTGAGATTTTTAGAAACATCGCTTCGAATGATGCCTTTTTAATCGATTCCTATTTAATTCTAAAATCGATTAAACCGAGTCACTAAGGGCCAGTCATTGGAATTAATTATATTATTAATTCGCGATTTGCACTAATTAATGTTTTTTCTTTTTATTTCTTGCTTAAATTTGATATCTGCATGGCATAAAAATTATTTCTTTGCACATTTGCGACCGATTAATCTCTCAGATTGTATTGTAATTACTAACTGTGTCTGTTAAAAGTTATTTTTTATTTCAAGTTAATCTAAAATCTTAGGTTTAATGTGCATACCTATCGAGTATACAATGGTTCTTATTTATAAAATCATCCAATAAGTTTGCTTTTGCCGAGAAAATAATACTTATATTTTATTAATATTAATGTCATTTTACCATTTCATTGCATTTTATTTAATGAGGCGGATAATTTGCGTTTATATCATCAAAAGTTGGTAATATAAAGCGTAATATAGAAAAGCATTCTAAACGGAAAACGGATTAATTTAGTGCACAATGATGATGCCAGACTCAATAGATGAGGATATAATTATGATGATCCAAATAAGGTCTAATCAAGAACGAGTTCAGACGATTGAAATTTAGGTTATTACCCGCTATTATTTGAGTAATAATGTTCATTGCGTGTACACTGTTCTTTTTTCACATCCAACGCTTTTTGACTAAATCACAAAATCAAATGGGTATTTATAATTGAATAAATCGATTCAAGGCGAAAATATTGTCCATCTCTATTCCAAAGCTCGTCCGCTCTCTGAAACAATTGACGTCATCGCGCTCGAAGGTTAAGTTACCGTTAATCAGGTAAACGCTGCTGTTAGGTTCAAAACTAATATAATTAACCTGAAGGGAAATCCTCACCCTTACAACGTTAAGCTGCATTCAAGAGTTGCATACGTAGTTAAGTTAAATAAAAAAATAATAAGAAAGAACCGTATTTTTAAAACCGATCCATAGTCCACAAGACTTCCTTCTTATTTTTACAAAGTAAATTCTTTTGAGGTGCACAAGATTACAGTATTAATATTCAATAATTTGTACGAACCAAGGTGAAGATATGTCTCCTTGTGGGAACACCACCGATCCTATTTCAAAATGCCAATTTATGAAATAAAGCAAAAAAAGTTATTATTTTATAAATTGAACATCGCTAATATTTTATCTTTAATCAGAATACATAATCTATTATATATAAATTTGGCGTCCAGTTCTAGATTGATTTCGCAGGTTTCAAAGTTCCTGCTCGTCTTTCGCTAAAAAAGATCTTGATACACTTTTCCTTTTCTTACGCAACCATAAGGATGTTACCAACGCTCTTTATCGGTACGAATGGATTAGTCAGTAATACTACTGGAGTGCAACTATGTTCGTAATAATGTCTTTACATAGGAACAGTATTTTTTCTGATGGCAATTGTTCGCTCACGTAACAACTCAACAATGTGCGACAATAACTGTCGCAATATTCCATGCCTAATGTGATCTCTAAGAAATACAGAAAAATCAGCATGATACTGAAAACAATCTAAGAACGTAAAATTCGTTATTAGCCATAAAATTTTTAATCGATTTCTTAAAGTAATCGAACACTATACTTGGCATTGTTGTATACATCTTACCTTGCTGCAAATGCAGTGCTCGTATTAATGACAGAACCACATACACGTGTAATTACAGCCCGCGAACAAATGTGATTAATAGTTGATGCCTTTTTAATACCATTACACTGAGTACAAACAGAAGGCAAGTAAACTAACGGCACATACGTATTTATATGTATATGTATTATGTAAGAATTTAACAGTGATAGAGCCCGCAACAACATCTGCTGCACGACTGGGCCGGCTCGACCGATGAAATACCACGACCTCACAGAAGACAGGCGTGAGGTTGTATTCTGCGTTTCGTCCGATGTGTGAGGTGCCGGAGGCATAATCCTAGACATTTTCTCCTATCCTTTACCAATAAGGGTAGGATGGGAAGGGAAATAGGACTGGACGGGGAGAGGATGAATAGGAAAAGGAAATATCCTTTTTTTTATCTATCTGCAACTCATTTGCTTGTTGCAGGTGTCTATAGGTAGCGGTCACTTAACATCAGGTGAACCGCTTGCTCATTTGCCGCCTTCTCCCATAAAAAAAGTATTCTCAACTTTTATGACAGTTCTACAAACACGTTGCAATGTTTGAGTTTGTAAAAGAAACTGAAAAGCAAACACATTTAAATAATGTTGAATACATAGAGAATTCAAGAATATAATACGAGTAATTTGGTATGTAAATATATCTTAGTAAATATAACACCTTACATTTGAATGATAAAAATTCATAATGGGTATTTAAAACACATTTACAGTTAATGTTGTAAGAAAATGTTCTGACGATTATGTCCACAGTGTCTTGTTTCTAATAATACAAGCGGGATGTTTTCCTACTACGCAACTTTTTAAAAAAGTTTTTTTTTTTTTTAAAAGAGAGAAATACTTAATTATAAATTGTCTTTTGCTGTACACACCGACCAATGAACTGTAACAGTTTGAGTGCACTCTATTGCCGTCGGTAATTAAACATTTTATAAAAATGTCGGTAAATAATTCGCGCAAATGTTTTAACTACATCTGCGCGGTATATTTAACGGATATAACATTTTTGCACGGACAATTATAGGTAGCCTTATCTAGATCAGATTGTAGCGAAAATCAGTATACAGCAGGGAAATGTAACTAATATATTGTCTATTACGAAGTATTCTATTTTTTTGCAAATAGGTAATCTGATTCCGTTTAAATTAAAAGGCACGGTGGGCGCAAACGCGGGGCACAGTAAGTTATAAAACACGAAGTTAATTTGGGTATAGGCGATTGCGGTAGTAAAACGATAACTAGGTATAGTATTAAATAAAATTGAAAACTAAAAAAACACGCTTAGTTTCATTACATAAAGGATCTATGGTTATTTTATTTTGCCCCTAGATGGCGATATTCTTAATCTTAAAATAAAATTATTTTTCCGCATAATCCCAAACAGGTTGAAAACAAAGTTATGAAAAATATGTTGTCATCGCTTCTTGATACGAGTGAAAATTTTCAAGTCAATCAGATGTGTACAAGTCAGTGAAAATTATAATGAAAGATTCCGTTACATACAAACATTCAGACCAAGCTAATAAATGAAATCGTGTTAAAATGAAATTAAATCTATCACAGATCACACATGATACGTAAGCAACTAAAAATTGGAACGCACCTTTAAACGTAGGTATCAACACGCTTACGAAATAGCAAAGTCAGACATCAAAAGAAATTCCTCGCATATTAGGAAATCTAGTCGCATTTGCTGTCAAAGGGTTACGTAGTTGAATGACAATGGTGAAGTGGTGACGCATGTCAATCATTGTTTTCTAGTCAGTGTTGACGACTTTTAAATTTAAATGTTTGCAAAATGCATTATCAAATAGTTCAATGTGTACATATGAAAGTGCGGCAAAATTATTATAAATCTACACCCTGGGTTTACTGGAACATATGATGTAGTAATTTAAAAACTGTAAACTGAGGTTTTTGCCTGCTCTTTGAAACGTAACATTTATAGTAAATCTAAATATACGCGTTGATAAAAAATTACCCTCAAAATTTGCAGTTCTTGAGAGATTCTAATTTAAGGAGACGAGATAATGTGCAAAGTTACATTGTTTTTATTCAGATAGACAATGAGTTTTATATACCACATAGACACTAAATAAATATATAAAAAAATTTAACACTGAAATTATTTTAAAACAGAAAAGAAATTAATAAAATTGTGTAAATTTTACAAGTTTTTATAATTTTTCCCTGTGCATATTTAACTCCAATGGCATGACTTGCATGCTGGTATTTTTTAATATCATTCAAATACTACTTCTAGTATGAGACCTACAGTATTATAACAACTATTGTATTGCAATTTGAAATTATTACAACACCATGATAGTCTTTTTTTTATAAACAATGCATGTTTTAAAACAATACAGAACAAAGTCCAACAATAACAATGCAATGGCAGCACTCTTCAAAAATTTGTTCGGTGAGGGCCTCTGCACACTGACTGGCTGCTGCGAACATCTTTTGTAAAAGTAACTAAACAACAGGTGGAGGAACAAAAACGCAATATGGTAGCTTCTGTTTATAAAAATCACCACCTATATAATAAATCGATTCCTCCATATTTTATAAATGATTACCGTCATCAATGACAATCAAGCAAGCAGTAATAATTATATTTATTTTTAAGTTTTAATCATAACATCAGAAAAAAGGTTTATTTTTAAAGAATTCTAGGTTTTTAATCCTTCTGGGGATCAAACTCTGGTCGTGGTAAAACATTCTGTTTTTCGGAGAATAGAACGAAGTATTGACACATCTCATGACAGCTATAATGTGTTCATCATCTTATCCTCATTTCAACATATTTTTACCTAAGATTTTTACAATATATCATGATACGGTTAGAAGCATCTCCCGTAGTAGCGTATGAATCAAGTTTTGTGTGAGGTAATTTCCTAGTTTGTAATTATCGAGTGTGAGGTACGAATATTTAAGAGACCTAGTACTGGTTTCTTATGTTATACCACGACATGTTAAACATTTGCTTAGAAAATTAGCTACACTTTATTTTAAGCACGTATTGAAACCAACTGTCAATCAACATTCTTTAAAGATATATGTATTGAAATAAAATACATTAATGGAAAAATAATTTTAATAATGTTTATCTTGCTTCTAGTTTGACTTTATGATAGACTGTAGAAGAAATTATATTAAAGGTTAGATTTCAGATTTTGCCACACTAGTATTTGAATCGTGCACGAAGCTTTTTATCGTAAATGAACTAACCTGGCAAACTTCGTTCCGCCTTAAAACTAATTTGGTTATTAATCTTATTAGCTGTATTAATATGTATTAAGTGCTGGGTGGCTTTCACTCGGGTCGATTGCCTTTATTGAAACACCTTGAGATAACGACGTTTTCGTTTTGTTGTATAAGGCAGGATGTATAATTATATACCTACTCTTTGTAGTTTCTGTCATTCCATCAAAGATAACGTCACATATGAAAAATGTATGAGACGACACATTTTCTTGATATTTTTTTCGTGAAGTTTTCATATTTTTAATTAGTTATTCTGCTTTTCGGGGTGGAGACAAATCAGATATCAAAAAATCTGTGCTGCCGTTCTTGATTTACAAAATGTGTAACTAACACGACTTCGTTTTATATGTAGACGAGTTTTTGATATCATATTTCGTGAATCCTTTTATTGAAATACAAAGATGCGAAGGCTATTTGACTGGCTATCAACTTCAGAACTGGAAAATCGAATTACTAAAAGATTCTATATCTGTATTAAGTTTAGTCACGTATGGTTCGGTCTTAAATGTGTTTGGTTGGTTGGATGGTTACAAAAACCATCAACATTTTACGACAGTCCATAGCCATTCGTTGACCGACGTTTATAGAACGGTCAATGCTTAGATAATATATGCATCTTTTCCTTAAATGAACTAAACATGCCTTCAAATCAATTTTTCTTTCCGTAAGTTTTTGCTAAACCGTCAGCTGACCAGGTGCACTCGGCGTAGAAAACTCAAACAGTAGTTGGAGCAAACTGCTTTGCACTAAATTAACTTGTGCAGTCTTTTACGATGTGATTCGTGATAATTCCAGACGCACAAGAACTTTTCACTGCTTTTAAAAGGGTTTACCCTATTTCTGTAATGGGGTCAAATCACTTTCAAACTTCAACCGTTCTATGCATTTAGCGTTGCGTCACTTTAATGGGAATTCTTAAGCTTTACGGTTTATTGTTACAAAAGAGTCGAGTTAAAAGACAATAACCCAATTCGTCGGCGATCAAAAACGATATGGCTCTGATATTATTAATTCTAAGACACGCGCAACAGTAAGAGTCGGATGTTTATAACCAATAATAAATATTAAAATGGGTGAGAGACGTTTGAAAACACTTAACGAAATGTGTTTATCTAGAGTAGAGGCGGCTATCAAAGTTATTGCTTAAATGTTCCCGGTTAAAAAGTGAAGTTGGCTCGAGGCGCTGACGCAGTATGGTAATAGTCCCTCATAAATACATCATTCAATCAATAAGCAACTTCCTGATGCGGGCGCGCATGAATGGCTTAAGTGACGACAGTTATGACTTCAATAGCAATATTCCCGTGTGCCTCATTGGCCGAGGTCAACTAATCCGACCAAAGATGCACAAGCAACCGTTTAATAAGACCAATGGAACTAATAGAGCTCGATTGTTTAAATTGGACTTTCGGATGTTATGTTTTATGATTGCTTGTAGAAGGAAGGTACACTTTCACGTTCATACTTTCTCGCTATGAATTCAGTAGTCGTTGGCTTGCCAGCATTTCGATTGGATTCAATACGTATGTGGCTTCTTTAGAGAGTATTAGAATTATTTATAGCACGTTCGAATCTTAATAAAACGTTTCTAAGGAGCCATCTATATATTACAGATGTCGTTACAGATTTTCTTTCCATAAAAGTAAAAAAAAAAGTATATTAAAGACTTTTAATAAATAATACAGATGGAAAAAATATTCTCATTCTATTAAATATATTATATATGTTTTCAGAAAGCAAAACTAGCGAATATAGTTCCGTATGTTAAGAGACCGCCGTTTTTTTATTATCAACAACCGCAATAATTAGATTTTCTTTAGTAGATATTACGTAGGAAAAATGAGGTATTTAGGTAAGAGAAGAAGGAATAGCGTTACTAGATGAAACACACAAGTAGCACACGCTGGTAATTCGGTGTGATACTGCCCCGGTCGTTAGGTCATGCGACAGCCGCTGGTACTATACGACTCTGTTACAGTTAAATCGCGTTGTTTAAAATAATACTAAAACTGTGAATGGACCGTTGGTCGACTGCTTTGTATAGATCGTTACAGATTACTGTCTGCTTTAAAGTAACTAGGGTGCGAACAGAAGGGGTTAAAAACTATTAGGGTTGTCCCCCGTATTTGATCACTGTTGCCATTAGCGAGTGGCACTGATATGCACCCTACTATATAAATATTCATTGACCACGAACTTCCAAACCGTTGCTGTTTTCATTATGTAAGGTATGTTCATATGAATTTGCGCGGTCTGTCGTAAGTCGCCCCTAATTTTTTTAACTATTACAAAAGCACATATATCAATCAGTGGCAAGAGTTTCGAAGTTATATATTTTGCACGACCTTCCGATCGATAAGCTTCCAGGCAATGATCTACGCTTACCTGTTCGTCATTATATGAGTACTATTAATATCGCCAAAGGAACGTGGACCAAGAATACCATTTATCAAATCTTTAATTCGTTTTTGCAAATATAATCTAAGATCTTTTCTCGCACGAGATCGCTTGGGTAAATTTTAATAGTGAACTTAATAAATAAAAATGCACTTTGTACTGCTACATTATATGTTCTGGACAGTGCAGCTTACTAATTTTAAAAGAATTATATATGCAAATAGAGTTAATAATTAAAATAAAATACTCGTTCACGACCGTACCCAAAGGCGTAGGCAGAGACCACGGAATTTAAAAGTGTACTAATTACAAATAAATAAAACAGGTATATCTATTTGCACTGATGTTCGCAAAACGTTTTGATTCACTAGTTGTAATGGACGAACATCTGGAAATTATTTTTAACATTGACGGCTACCAGGCCAGCGTTGTGCGCTCGCGGGCGTCCGGTATTGCAGCGTCCTCAGAGACGACCTCGCACGGTACTTGTGCTGCGGGAAAGAGCAATTGCAAACCGCATTACTTTAATAAAATTATACGTATTTTTTTAAATACATTCTTTACTTCACTCTATAAAACTTTTAACCTATTTAGCTTAGACTGAAATATCAATTACCATGTGTTTTCCACTATCTATAAGTATGGTGGATCAAACATTGGACATATCATCTACAACTACCACTAAGAAATATTATTGAATAAATATTTTGGTTATCATGTCTATATCTATATACATTACAAAGGCTAAATAAATAAAATTGAATGAATGCAAAACAAACAACAAACTAGGATCACTTTTTTTGACAAAAACTAATAAAGAAAAAAGGCAAAACTCTAACCTTTCTTTAGGCTATACCAACGTAATAACTTAAATAATATAAGACAATAAGTAAATTATCGACGCTTGAAATGAAGTCGGCAGAAAGTTTTTAATAATAAGTTTAAGAACCAACATTTACGTTTCAAACATAATGTAAACCTTTGTTGGATGCTATCACAAAGGTCCTACTAACCACGTTGTAACTCCAATAGTGCAATCATATATCCATTCCTGCCTACCATGGTTAGAATAAAAGGATAATAATTTTAATTAAAAACAAAATTTTACCATCAGAGCAAAAACCAGTAATGTGTACAACATAGGGAACAAGAGAGTATAAAGTAATATTAGTCAAGGCCGATATGTTGCAGAACAAACAAATAGTATTACGCAAAAGGAGCGCAGTTGGCAGATGTACAAAGGCCGCCTGTGAGACGGGATATTATACCTACTTCGGCCATTTTTGGCAATGAGTCAATTGTTTGAGACGTAAAACAAGTTTGATAGGAAACATTGTTAGATGAGTAATATACTATGAACAGTATAATACAGAACAATAGTCCTAATTAATGATATTACTAATGCAAATAATTTCTTACATAGATTCTCATAATTATTTGAAGTAATTATTAAAGTTTCAAGAATTTGAACTCAATTGGGCTGGAGGTAACTTTTGTTATCCGCTATTAAATTAGTCCAAAATACCGGTAAAAAAGGTCGAAAAGAAATATTCATGATTGTGAAATCCAACGATTAATCTTTTTCTAAAATGATGATTGATTTATTGTTAAATGATGGCACAATCTCCTTCCCATTCTCTTCTTTTTTCTTTATCTACCCCCTTCCCCCAGAACTACCTATAAAGGCTAACAACGCATCTGTAAATTCACGCTCCTTTTTCCATAAAAAAATATTTTTAGTTAAAGGTTACCTTTCAACAGGTAGAGGGATTATTCGTTAAGTCTACGTGTGGCTTAAAATAATAACAAACCTCATAAAAACTGGTAAGCAAAAAGTTAAAATACAAATAATATTATTCGGCGTTGTTATATTTGATCCATCTTTTTTGTATTCGCTTCATCTCTAAGTACTCTATCAAACGGAGGATACTAAATCCGACAAATCAACTTAATTATTCCACCCTCAATACTTTGAAGTCTTAATTCTATATTAATTGAATCCAATTTGCTTGTGTACTTGTCAGTGTAGTTAAAGTATCACAGATGTCGACCTCAAACTGCACTGCGAGCGCTGCGTTCATAAATGGTAACAAACCTCGCATAATATGCATAACACGTCCAATTGGAGTACGCACGTACGCTTTTTACTATCAAGTATAAGGTAACTCAAATAGCAGCAGCATTGCAGCCGCTTTCATTAACTTCCTATCAAAATAAAATAAATGATTAGGATACACCATGCGAGTAGACTACCGTACTGTTCGAAAAGTGATCTTTTATAAGAAATGTAGGAAATGAGCTAGTGGTTCAAATAAAATAAAGCGGCGACCGCTACCCATAAACTTCCGCAACAAATGCTGCCTTTGCAATATTTCTGGCTTATTGAGCAACAGAAGTAGGTAAAGCTATTAGGTATTAACTATTGGTAAGGTAAATAAGAATTAATAAACATCTCGAATATGAATTTTGTAATAATAATGAATATTTAATTAATTACAAATAATTACCTTGAAGAAAAACTTACTCATAACTTGCCTTTTGGTTCAAGGTAATCATAATTAACGTATCTGATATCTAATTAACATAGAAGTAATTGTTGCTAGGAAGTTGCTCAATTTTATCTGAACAAAGAAACTCTCACGTATTTTAACTCATATAGCGTAGACAGAAGCGTAATCACTATGAATAGAACGATAATGAAATTATAATGAATATAACACTAAATCACTTTATGCCTCCATGATTAGTACACCGACAGCTAGTCTAGTAAGTCAACAATTTATTTACAAATTTATTAAATTTCTAACTCGGTTACTGTTTACTTCAAATTGTAAAATCCCCTTAACTTTCCCGAGCGCTTATCAGCCTCAAGTATACTCAGCAGCGATATTAATAATGGAAACGCAGTGCAATTCCGCAGTTACAGCTAGTTGCGTTCCGGTACCATTGTACACTTGTATTTATACAGTCGACGCTCGCTACTCGCTGTGGACGCGGACAGTTCGCGTCTAGGACAGGCTGCGTCACGTCAGTGCCGCTTGCTAGTTACTCGTATCTGCCACGTGACACACCGACAACGGAAAAAATATCCAGTTAACAACGCGCATGTCTTCGTCTTCATAGTTGACACTAGCTCTGAGTGTGACAGGTGCAATTTGAGTATAGGATACTTAGAAATATTGGGGCATCAAGGTTTTATTTGTAGTTAACGATACTAAGAAAATACTAGAAATAAAGAACAAAATAGAGATTTACTTCTTGTATAGATTTCCATTTGGTACGGTCCTGGCACTTTCTTGTTCCTTCTACATCCTAACATGTACGCATACACGATCTTCGGTTACAGGCAATGTTAATATTGCCCTTTTTTAATATGCAAGTACAAAAATTTACATTTTTACAAATTAAATAATCTGTATTATCGTGGCTTATGCGTAAACAAGAATAAAAAAGGCATTGCATCATACAATGTAATACGATTATATATTAAAGAATTCCATGTTCGTGAGATCAAATTATCGAAATTGAATTTACTCATTATACTAACGTAACTGACGATAAATTCGGTACCACCCTAAAAATGTCAGCAAAAGGTATCGATAAAATGAAGGACATCACTTGCAATGTTCACGGGCAGGGCTCGGAGGGCGTTGACCTCTCGGCAGACGAAGCTTTTCGCGTCTCGCCCTACTTGCCGCCCGCCCAGCACGCGTAAATATACGTCATTTTGTAACATAGTTAAAAGGAAAAATCGACTAATTGGTATTAGTATCATAAATTATTATTTTCTACACTTTCCATTCCCTTTGTACTATTACTCACTTTTGACAACTATTTGCCTCTTATTAAAACATGTAAATAAATAGACGCAAACAACTGTTTTACTTTAGTAGGATGCCATATTAATCTACTTTTCACCAGAGCTTACCTTTAAAAAGGATTATAAAACCACAGTCGTCCTTGTAATCAAGCCACAAACATTCATTTAATTAAAAATGACTCTAAAAAAGTCAGTCAATTACCCCCGGGACTTCAAGTACACGACTATACAGGAATGCAACTTTCGCTATATGCTAAAACCAAAACATGTATTACATAATTGATAATAACAGGGAAAGTAGAAAATAGTTAAACAAAAACTTGTTTATAAATATACAAAACGCTGGCTAGCATTTATAAATTTCACGGCTCAAACAAGGGGCGTAATAGACACGGTAATAAACCACCGAGTGAGGTTTTATCGAGCTGCCAAAAATCGTGCTTAAGGACTTTCTTTGAGCGGAACACTCTCGTATGAGAGGCGCTCGTAAAACGAGCCTTGTTATATTTAGAAAATGCTTGTGAGACGTGTACTTCCCGCAGTGAGATGCTGTACCACTACGTCCTTTAATGCTGCTATCATATTGCTGTACCTTCTTATGAACAAGTGGTATTCGTGTCAAGTATCTTCCTACATAATATTTTGTTGTTGACTGTACCATTAAATAAAATATGTTACAATGCAAACGTTTGTACCGACGTATCAACACGTTATTTCGAAAACAATCAATACCATAAATAACTGAACCATTCGGACATGCCATCGACTAAGTAAATAATAACACAAAGAAATGTAAATAATAATAATAATGTATTCGGTATTTAAAATTATTCAAATTTTATTCAGTATTTGGTATCCTTAAATTGCTATGTTACATTATTTGTTATCTTACAGATGGATACGTGCATATATAACAGAGTTTAACAGTTTGCTCCCTAGAAAAATGTCATACGACGTGTAGCAATGTACATGTTTAGCATAAATGAACATCATGCGTGGACAATGATAGTTTTTAAGATCGATGGAAATGTCTTTTAATAGAAACTGATTGCAGATACATAAACAAAGGTGTCTCTAACAAATCTTTATGCCGCCAGAGGACGGTATATAAGATCAGTTGTCCCACGGAATGAGAAGGATTTTTAATTATCTGAAATTACTTAAACACGAGAGAGTTTTTATCAAGCTAAGATTTATATTATTGTATGTGTTATACCTAAATTACTATTTTTAAAATTAAAATATCGCAAACTATTTAAAGTTACTTCAATATTTTTACTGACAAATGTATCGATGGAAAGAAAGCAACGGACTTTATCCATACAAGTACAGATAGAAAAATTCTTGTTGACGCAGCGTTGCACCTGATTGCACTTTCGCTTTCGCCGCATATGTCGTACCTAAAACTCTTTAAGTATGGTCATCATATTAATATGTATGCAATACAGGAAGTATACAGTGAATCAGAATGACATGGATACGAACTCAACTTCAATTTAACAAACAGTAAAGATATGTATTCTATGCATAAGCTTCAATGCTCATGTGCCAATTTCATAATAAATATCGAAATACATGGGATTTACATTTACGGTTCGGGCATCTTATTGCTTACATTTTCGTCTTGGGCATATACAGTCTTTTTTACTTGGTTGTTTTATGCATTTACCAAATAAAATGTTGATGTTTCAAACATTTTCCACAACACCGCTCGCCGAGAACCGACAACGGCATAAAGCGCAAAGCATCCGTTTATCAGTATAACAAATCGAAAGAGCTTGAAGTGTTGACATTCCATTACAGACGAAATTCTTCGAGATGGACGGTGACTGATAGTGGCGACCGTCCGGGCGCTATGCTTTGCCACCGGATAGAGTTACAACAGGTAGTAAGTAACGCGATTATGTTCTCTCTTGTAACGTTACGACAAACGCGTAATGCCTTGTGTCGTAACGCCGACGACAATTCCGTCACTTTCCTAAAGACATTATTTGCGTACGTTATCTCTAACGCAAAGAACTTTCAAACGTAACTGTTTCGGCTAATGAATTATTAAAGCCTTTGACGTAAGTATCTTCTACTGTTTACGGTGAGTTATAACGGTGTTAAAAATAAGCTTTCGTAACCATAACAGTTTAATGGGTTGGTCAAGTAATAACTACTGAAATCAGGTTAACCCACTTTTCATCAAAACTCTGTAAGTAGTGGTTTTGTTTATAAATTTCGATCAGTGGATGTTGTAGCGAGAGGATAGTACCTTTTCCTACCCATTGAATGAATTTTATCACACCTACCTCCACTCCTATTCTACGAGGTAGGTACTTACTGGGTTTTTTTGTAGTATGAATCATCGAAAAAATATCGACAACTCATGGGAATTGGGATTCATGCGTTCGGGATTTGTCACTCAATCCCTATTAACTGTAAAATAACGATTAACTAATGGTAACTTAATCTTAAATGAAATAAGAATGTTAAACCTATCAAATTGTGTTTATAATTTTTCTAATAGGAAATAATTTAATTATCGTACGCAACTGTGACTCTAATAACAGTAAACATGATCGAGTGATTTGACGCTGTATTCGTTTGACACGCGAACAATCGCGCCTGTCGGAATTCCGTTTAGAGTATTAGTGCTGCTTACTGTTTGATAGTCTCGAAACACAATTATCTATTATTGAGACTTTAATTGGCGATACTAAAGGCACGTGGAGGCAGGTGGAGCCTCCAGATGCTATTCATCTGTGAACAATTGATGAGTGTAATCTATAACAAGAGTCGATGTCGATGGTTTTGTTGCAGGAATTATTATTAAAAAAGAGAGTTTTTATTAAACATCAAATGTTATAAACGATTAAACTATATATAACGTGAAGCGAAACCTTCGGAAACATTAAAAAAAATTGGCACTTGCAAGTGTGTGAGATTTGGCATATTTAAAATTTCTTTGGTGGGGAATCAGACAAACTACGCTTTAATAACAGCGCCATCTAGCGATTTTACCATGCCAAACTTGGCATATTACCGTATTGACAATGTAACTACACTGTCAATACGCTGCGTAAGTAGCATTCGTAATAACGTAATGAATTTCGATCTAATTTCGACCACTGGGCGATCTATAGTTATCATTACTCTACCGTATTTTCCTGAAATAAGTCTCGTTAGTCAGTGACTGGACATCTCATTAACGATTGGACGACCGAAGATTCGAGCTCTGGATTTTAAAATATGTACAAAAAATCAATTGCTAAAAATTGTGCCCAATGTTTCGCATCGCCTTTATCACATTCAAGATTTTTTTATATTGTTACTTAAATCTACGATTCTATTTAAAGCAATCAATTTGAAAAAAATATCAAATACTGGGTCTAAAGTCTAAAGAACCAAAGAAACAAATAGTTTATCCAGGAATTTGCCTAAAAGTAATTAAATTTTTGTACCAGTGACAATAATGGCTAAAGCTTGTTAAAAAGTTACGCTTTACTAGTTCAGACTGGCACAGATCGAGTTAATTATAATTATCGATAACTGACGGCATGTAAATTACTAGCTCTATATGACTGTGGTACATCACTATATTTATGTGTACATAGACCACAATTTATATCGATCAGATTAGTGACATACTAAAGAAAGGCGATGTAAAGAGTACCCGTGACCGACGAACATGTATGAGTAGGTGATTAGATGTAGATGATGCGAGAGAGGTGTGCCAGGATCGCGCCAAATGGAAATCCGTGATCTCTGTCTACCCCTCTAGGTTACGGGCGTGAGCGCATATTTATTTATTTATTAAAAGGTGACGGCGAACTTCAATGTAATCATTTTATACATATATTATATATTAATAACACAAACACAGAAAATAAAATCACAATTGTACTAATAGTTCGATTCGATCTTGAAGTTTTTTTTGTTAGGACATAGATCCCTTAGCTTTCGAATGATTGAATTAACTTGTTTCTGCTTCATTTAGTTTGTCTGCTTTGGTTTTGATAACAAATGTTAATTAAAATTTCTTTAAATTAATTGCAAGATTACGAAGATTTCATTCTTTTTTACTATGCTGATTATAATATCTGAGTCAATTATGATATTGTGATATTACACAGTAACGGTGAATAATATTTTATTATAAATAAAAAAAATGTAACCAATTTCAATACCTTTTGAAATTTCTTTAAAATAAAAACATAAAATCAAGCTGTGGTGTTAGGATGGTCAATCTTCCAATCAAATATAGAAAATCATTGGGTACCGTCCCCAATTGCTGTTTGATGGGAAGTGTTAAGAGGTTAACTTTCTTTTCCTTAGTTAAAGTAATCTCTAGTAGGTGATACTTAGTGAACTTAAATTCTCTCTATTTCTACATCTTATATCTCCATTAAGGTAAGAGAGTCGAAAACCATATTTATCGAAACGAAAGTGACATCAATAGCAATTAAAGATACGTATTTCAATTGTACGCGAGACAGAAGGAGGTCTGGCTCGAGCGGGACGATTCATAAAGAATAGGCGTCGCGGGCGAAGTTTTCCCATGGAGGGCATAAATTGGATTCGGAAGCAGATCACGTAACGGTTAAGAGTTCACAAAACTGTGCCATAAATCGGACGCGCGGAGGTGCGCCGGAGACAAACGGCGCCGGACGCGAACAGGGGATTCCAGGAGACGACATTCGATACTCAATTGTTAACATAAAAAAAAGAATTGTTATCAATGTTTAGAAAAATATCTAAAATGCAAATTAATAATAGGAATATCACTTGGGTACAGTTCGATTTCTTTTATTTGGCATATAAAAGTTGTTATACTATATAATGAGGAATATAATGTCGAAAATGATATTATTATATCAAAATATGCGGTTAAGAAATTCTGAAACAAAACAAATATACTTTATATGGTTATTTATAGTTATCAAATGACTATTAATAAGATATTATTACATATTAAAAAAATATGTGATTTAAAAAAAAATGTAGACAAAAGTTGGCGGTAATTTAAAATATCCTTGTGAATATGTTGTGTGTGATAATAAAAGCAATTATCACACACATAATATCACATCATATTAAAAAAAACATTTAAAATTTAAAAGTACTCCATGACTTTCAAAGTTAATTTCTGATAGATTCTCCACAGAGGAGCTATTTAAAAGATAGCAGTGGCAGAATAAGCGGGCCCCGACTCAGTGGAGCGCGTAACGAGCGAGTAATTTACGCCGACTAGCGATACACGGCCCCAAATGTTGCATGTGCATATTTAAGTAACTGTTTCAACGCCGCTACGAAATTGATATCGCCTCGTTCTCGTAGCACTAGTGTAGTACCGGACTGTAGCAACTATTACCACGTTACCACCAATATTATTCTTTGTAGAGTAACAACGAAAGCAGTTTACATACCTCAACTTAGATAGTGAAGATACTTGAAATTTACATGAATAAGTTGTGGACTCATTTCTCAGGTTTTCTACGTTGGAATCAGCCAATGAACGTCCGTTGTTACATTTATAGAGGCCCTTAGGATCAATCCAAAGATTACTCCGCCATCACTTGTGAGATTCTTGCCTACGCTACATTGTCCAATCCGTGGCTGTAATTCCTGAACCTTCTATCTCCATCTATTTAACATCCAAATCTGCTTTACAAGCAAAATAATTGTATGGTTGTAATTAGAAAACTGTAAGTTATAATATATGTAATTTAATGGTGTTCATAAAATTTTTAAATAGTAATTTTTAAGTGATTAATGAAAACGATGTCTGATTGCAATAAAACGTAAGGCAAGTCTGTGTAGGGCTGTGCGCGGCAGAGCGAGTAACGGGCGCATAACTCTGCCGCCAGGTGGCGCCGCTATGCTGCGGTTTGTCTCCACGGAGGCATAAATGTCGGCTAATTCATGTAAATAGCTACTGCCTCAGTGAACTGCTCGATTTTTGAACTAATTTAATACAATTGCTTGACTTGACACGGTCTGGTGACTCCCTAGATGGAGCTATAAATGATACGTTTTTATTGATAGTGAATTATTTTTCAAACTAATTAAATATAGTTGAATTATCCAAGTAAAAGGAGAAGGCCTAGGTCCAGCAGCATCAGCTCGAACGCCTATGGGTTGAAAAGAAAAAGACCTATGTATCTTTTTCTTTTTAATATAGATTTTTTTTAATGTAGATTATAGAATTTTTTAATGTGGAAAATTATTTTATATAAACATTGCTTTACGAGTATATGTGTGAATCAAAAACTTCTGAAGGAACATAGTTTGTAACTAAATCAAAGTGATTGGACAGCATTGGGGCCCCGCAATTAGTCCGCCATTGTGCATTTCTGTCTGTCTCTATATTCCACGTCGAATGTAATAATCTCAAGTCTATTAAGATCCCTCCAAAGTCAGCACACGCGGTGGTATCATTGCGCTACATCTACGTACGAATACGTCTCTAAGTCTCGTGCCTTAGGAAATCCCATTTCACGCGCCTAATACAAGCCCTTGTTTGGCGGACTGGCTATATTTAGGAGGTCGGAGGCAATCTAAGAGGCATTCAGCCTTGAGAGCCGGTCGACGACATGTCGACGGAGACCCCGCGTAGATTTTAGTTCCCAAGGGTTTAGAGGCCATTGAAATAGATTGTAGAGATATTTCTGTTGGATGTGGCACTTTATGGATATTAAATTTTCAATCATATTTATTAACTTTAATAGGCATTTATTAAATGTGGTTGTGTTAAATGTGTATTCAACATAATCTCAGTGTTTAATATATGTAGTAACTTCCGTAACTCAGCAGTAAATATTCTATTACAGTTTGCGCGAAATCTGAACTGTACACACATGACTGCTATTTTACGGTTGAGGAAGGCTTAGGACATATCCTCTCGCGGAAGATTGAGCAAGAGTTCCCGTGACCCGGCCCTCAGGCGACGCGAAGGAACATCGCTGGGTTCTTAGTGGGTATTCCGGCCACTTCTTGGTCGGGGAGTCCCACATACTCTTGTCCCGGAAACGGGAGGGATGCATAAACGCATTTCCCAGCGTAAAAAAAAACATATCCTGAGGTATCTCCTAAAAGTATGACTAACTTTTATTTGGTTGCATTTATTTATCTCATTTGTGTTGGTCTGCTTCGAAAACCGTTTTAATAGACGCAAAAAATTTAGTATATTTTATTGGATATATTTGTATTTTATTTTGCCATATCCTTTTGCTAACTTAGCATTTATCATTCCATTGTCCGTCCTCTCTCATTATTTACGAAGGGCCGCTGGGCTGAAGTGCGTGACAAGCGGCACGTACGGCCGCTAACGAGACGCTTTGTGACCATCTCAAGCCTCGAGTGTGGTCATCGCTTGTTGATTTTTTTAATGGAGAAATTATATTTACTCACAAATCTCAGCGGGATAGCGTGTTCCGTTCTCTTCTAAAATACGTTAGCCTTTAAAAGTCTTTAGGGGCACGAAAAGCTCACGTGCTCTACGAGGTGTGGTGGAAGCTCTGGTGAATTGAAACTTTTCTATTTATTTACCGCAACTTTTAACTTTGTTTCTTTGTACTGTTACGTTTAGCAATTTAAGTAGCTGCGGATCGAGCTCTTTCTATGTTGTCTTTTGTAAGGTCGTGTATTTTTGGAATCGATATTTAAATTCGCATAATATAGCGCCATCTAACAAAAAAATGATATATCCATAGGTTATCTTTGACAATACTTCAACAATAGACAATGCCAACACTTGCACCAAAAGACACATAAATTATTTTAAAAAAAATGTAAGAAATCGTGTTTTACCGAAAAGACATCCATATAGATAAATTTAAAAATAAAATCTGTATCTAAATATAAAAATTTGATCCGAATCAATAGAGTCGTATCCGACATCACCGAAATATATATACTTATATACATATAATACAAGAATTGCTCGCTTTATATCATAAGATAAGATAAATAAAAAACAGTTAGTATTGATAAAATACTATGTTTTATCAAACGTTTTAGTGGTGAAACAGCGCCTTCTGCATTTCAAGAGATTAACTGTAGGTGAAACGTACTACCTTAGTAAATACCCTAATAAAAAAGAAAGTTAAGGTACTCGACCTTATCTTTCTTTTCTCTATATCTATAAAGGCAGATATAGAGGAGTTTTAAAGAAATTCCCTCTATTTCTTGTCCTACCCCATTCGCGGACAATAAGCTTATATGACTTCATCTTGTATCGTTTTTTTCATGCACTGAATCCTACATGGTAATGTTATGTTAACCGCTGTTTCATTTTCTTACTATTCAGTCATGCAGTTTAGTTTCTATTGTGGGCCGGACAGAATTGTTTGACAACAAGAAATTCATTGAAGAACTCGAGCGTTCAGAGAAATCGATTATAAAAACCTTAAACCATTTTGCATACAATAAACATGAACAAATGTATTCATGTAGATAGATCACAAATAACTGTTAATCCCAAAACTAGCTCGGTCCCAAAGCGAGTATAAATTAAAGCACGTTACATTTCATATTTCCACACATAAAGCACCGCCGTCCTTCCAGTAACACAAACTGTATAATCGAGCAGACACTGCTAAAACGTTTTGCTCAGATTCGGTCTCACAATAGCTCATTTGTTATAACCAACCTGATAGCGTAGCGTTATTACAACCAAACAAATTGAGTCGAGCCTTCGCCACCTCAGACTAATGTAATTCCGGAGTGCGCGCGCCCAAGAATAGATATTTAGAGTGGATTGTTTTCGACAGACCGTAATGAAACTCTGATGCCGGGGCCCAAATCAGTTTCGGAGGTGAGCGCGCCGCAGGGGAGGCGGGCTACATTGTAATAAGACGTGGAATAACCTAAAATAAACCGCCGAACGTAGAGCACAAAGATGGACACGGCGGGGTCGATTCGGCCCCTTACTGCTTAATTTGCCTACCGTAATTACTGTCCTCTCGGGTTGGGGAAGGACCCCGAGGCTCGACCCAGCCGTCTTCCAGGTTATATTGCGCTCGTGCGGGCGCCGCGTGTATGTTTGGCAAATACTACTCCCCAGTCGTTAAGTACGAGCGCGGGTGTGGACAAAATGTATTAGCTTAGGTTGAGATTCGGACCGTGTTTGCTCGGCGATGATAGATTTATTGTAATTGTGTTATTAACGTTATGGGATAAGGGTTTTACGAGACTTAAGTAATGAAAGCTTCAACCTAATGCTCGAATTTATAGTGAAATCGCACACGCGGTACGCAATGGACGCGGAATCAACTTGGGACGTCGTTATGTAAAGTTGTTACGAAATTATTTAATTAATTCTATATTTTGCTTTATTGGGCTACATTTTAACATAATAAAATCATTTTAAAACAGGATTCCTATTTAACAGAAATGAGTCACGTGGGTTTCAGAGTTATTTTTATCCGACTTCAATAAATAAAACTTTTAACAAATAAACAAAACCGACTTCAAAAAAACATAAATGCACTAAAAAGTAAAAAATAATTTTACGCAATTAGAAATAAGAGTAATTTTACACGATGAAAT
>DWTW01000044.1:0-23648 GCA_018246275.1 Papilio slateri
TAATAACCGTAATAAAAAAAAAATTCATACAAAAAATAGTTTAGGATAGAAAAACGAAGTCGAGATTTCGTCCCATGCAAATATATACTGTAACTAGAGCGATGGAGCGTGTCTTTTAAACTAAACTAATTTAATAAAAAAAAAATAATAATTTAATAATTAAAAATTAATAATTAATTGCAATACATATCATTCGTAGTAAACAACATTAACAATATCCTTCATTTAATTACAACGAACATGTACCTATACAGCGAAAATAAAATTAAAATTCAGTAAGTCAACATCAACTGAAGACTGCATTTCTTATGTGAAAGTTAACAATGTAGTCGGAATTGGTTCTTTGCACGCTGATCGCGAAGGGGTCGGTGGGGTGGAAGGTAAAGGCGACGAGTCTGCGCGCGCTCGCCGGCACCGACTGCCCAATCACACCCGCGTAGATCTTGAACTTTAGAAGCCCAGAGTCTCTGGCGTAAAATCTGCCGGCAAACAATTTGAATTACGGAAAGAAAAATTGCTGCCCTAAAATCCCGCTGATTCGCACGCATCCTTTTCTTATTATCGTCGCTTGAAATTTTTGTAACTTGATTTGGCGTATAATTGCATAGCATTTATAGGCGAATGTCAAAAATTTGAGGTATCCATGGTAATGTATGACATGACAGTAACAAACGGTCAAAATGTTATCATCATATGTATTTTATTTTATTATTATTTATCTATCCGGGAAGTTTTTTCAGGATAAAAGGTTCCCTAATTTCTTTTCTGTACCCCTGTCAATATGTGGTGGATTTCATGATTTACGGTAGATTAGTTGACGCGTGAAAGCGTAACAATTATAACAAAAAAACTCACATTAGCATTTATAATATTCGTTGGGATGTAAAAATTAAAATGGTAATAGGCACAGCAGTGACAGCTTATATGCATCTCTCGTATCTTAGCCAGTTTAGTATGCAAGATAAATAGTCGCAAGAGGGCACTAGAGTCTAGCCCCGCCATTTTAACTAAAACGTCGTGTTAAAGTCAAATGACATTTGGCAAATAATTTTGTGATTTGGCTTATTTATGGACTTCGCCGTGGATTTTTCATATGTGACCTGAAACTATATTACAGGATTTTGTTGCTATAGCGATTTGGATTATTCTATCTATGTAACAATGGTATTCACTGTATGTTGTGTGTCATCGTGCTATTTAACAAAAGAAGACTTAAAATTGTTTAATTTTCCGCGTAACGATGCTTTGAGAGAAATTTGGATTCAACGTCACCACAACAAGTATTTAAAGAAAAAAATTGCATTAAACATTTCGAAACAAAGTTTATAATAAATGGAGTTGAAAGACGTATGAACGCATACCCAACAATATTTACGGAGGAAGAAATTACCTCTGGAGGGCTAAATTCTATGAGAGTAGAACCTCATGCATATTCACTAAACATTTTATAATGATAGAAAAAGACCTTATTTACATTATTATAAAAACCAAAACTTGGGGTTGTTCTTTATTATTCAGAAAAAAAAAATTATTTCATACTTTTACATAGTAAACAAGTCCGACATTTGCAATTTTGTTAATAAACGTCAAAAATCGCGTATTCCATTTTTTTTTAAAGTAACAATGTCAAATCTAAACGGTACATTTAGGTTACAGGTCAGTATAAAAATTATGTTGACATTAAAACAGCCAATATACACTAGTACCATGGTAACACCTAAAAAGATGATGTTGTTTGCAATCATTTCAAAATAATAATATTATATAAACTTAATCATTTTCAGGTAGCTCAGATCATATTTATCAACAAATAAGTGTAGAGCATACCTATTGTAAGAGATCAATGGAAACAGATATTTCGCTACCTGCCAAAACTCTTAAAATGTTTCAAGATGAATCTGTTTCAAGTTGTTCAACTACTAAAATAAAAGGTCAGTGTTGATTATTTGACTTCATTGTATAGATATTAGAACTAGCATCTACTTGTAGCATCAGAGTGAGTACTGGTAATGTGTTTATCAATCTGTCTGCCAACATAATGTATGTAGAATGGCAATTGCCAGATAGCCTAATTAGCACTGAATATAATAAAAAATACTATGTTACAAAATTAGTTATATTATTAGTTAAAATTACTTTCACTTTTCTTTTTTTCTTTATTTTAATTATCCAGGCAATTTTTTAATGTTTGGTACCCTAAAACTTTACTCGGGTCATTAGGAACATTGTTTCAAAAATTTGCCAAAACAGCTTAACAGTTTTCATAAATACCACTTACCAATAAACACCATTCCATTTTTATTTTTATAGAGTTTAATTAAAGTCAATTATCCAAGTCTTGTCACAAGCATCAAAGCTTTAAGCCCAAAATGTAAAAAGCTCTATTATAAATATAAAAAACTAATAAGCGCAAGAAGACTATTTAGAGAGGATTTTTCAAAAAGAATAAAATCTGCAGCAAAGATGAATGAAACAGCATCCTTTCACAATGTAATGAACAATGATTTTGTTAAAAAAAAATATAGAGATGCAGTTAAAAATTGCACAGAAAAAGAAAATGGTGATATCTTTTATGAGGATTACCATGTGGAAGAAAAACATTAAGCCTTGCTTTGTAAAAACAAACATACTCGAAACTTCGGGAATAAAAATATTAAATAAACTCGATAAAATTCGTAAAATTAATATAACATCAAATAAAGAAAAACTAAAATTACTGTTTGTTTCATTGTACCCAAAATATTAAATAATTAATACAATATAAAAACTGTTATCGATAAACGAATGTCAATCACTAATATCGATAAAAATCGTGTCAGTCCCTAATGCGACTGGTGTTCCCATCTATTTGTCTTATCATACTAAACTCGCTCCGAGTCTCTAAATGGTCTTCACTGTCCCATCTGTTGCATAACAACATACTACTAATCTGTGATAATGAAGTAGACGAGCACGAAGATCAAAGAGTATATAAAATGGACACTACCAAAGAGTAGGTAGAGTACGACACGATTTAAGTTAATCATATGTTAAATATAATATAAATAAATTAAAATAGCGTTTGACTTTGATATTTTTTTATCTATTAGTTAAAAAAAATTGTGTGTGCTTAAGACCACACAACAGAAGTGAAAACTTTATCAAGTCTAGGATAATGATACAAAATACAACTTTTATATTTATAAAGTAAAAAGATTTACATAAATTACTCCTGTAAATTTTACTCTGACTGATCATCGTATTTATTGTACTCTGCAAATGAAACCATAGGTTTGTGATAACTAAAATATGAAATAAATACTTTAGATTGGAAATTGGCTATAAATATCTAAATAACGTATTGAATTAAATAAACGTTGGCACACTACGTAACGTGTTTGAATCGATAGTGAATGCGACTGACGTGTCACGCTCTCTCATGTAACGGTTGCTGGGCGAGTATAGCAGAAACGCGTTGAATATTTTTCTTGCTTTTTTAGTCGACACGAGCCGAGTCTACCCGAACGAGCGTTACATAGCCGTTACGGCTCAGTCTGATTCAGTACCCGCAAAATAAAGTGCTCGGCGTGCCAAAAGAAGTTTTCACTTCAATAAAAACCTTATGTCACTTTTCTTTTCTCTCTGTGCGTCGATTCTTCATTTTTGATCCACGGGTCATTCTTTGTAACCTTTTCTCTTAAGGTCTTCTTCCACTCTTCACTCTTCTTCAAAATCGTACAGCACGGTACGATTATATACGCTTCATAATTAGCTATAAAAATAGGTTCTTTGATTATTCATCGTTTCATTGCTTAGTCAATTTTAATCAGAAATAAAAACATTTTACATTGTTTTATCCTAAAGTGTATTGGGTAAAACTGGTGATATTTGTTTTCACAAATGTAAATATTTAATTACGTCTATGACAAGGCAGTACCCAACCTAAATAAGAATTGCATAGAAAATATAATAAATTATTTTTAAAAGTATTGAATCGGAAACGTCAATCATAGTTGACATGGCTACACTGCCAACTGGGCACCTTCGATCGATGGGTTGCTGTCAACAAATTTTTACTAAAATATTTCCAAAATAAATCTAACAACTACCGTAATACTATAAATTGAATCTTTAATAATAAAAGTACCATACGACATTTGTCTAGCAGCAAAATTTGTGATAAAAATAATTAATAAGTGGTAGTGAAAGTATTACACCGTTTGTTCTATGATAGTGACGAGGTTGTTTGTGCAGCTTGGAGCATATGTGCGTGAATATTTCGCGAATGTTACATAATCAGCGGTAGCGTGGTATGTCGTGGATGAAGGGGGCGCAGGGCGGCGCGCCGCCGCCCGCGGCAGGCCATTCGCAGTACGGTGCGCCCCAGGTGAGCAGGTTATGTCGCCACAGACATAAACAATGACGTGGACCAACAACCGAAGATCCGTTCAATCATATGATTGATAAATACTATTGTCGTTTCTCTATAGCTACTAGCAACTTATTTATTTCAACAATATTGGTCATTTGTAATGTCTATATAATTATGTGTACTGAATATTCATATGAAGTGAAAGTGTTTTTGAGGTATGTTCTAATTCAATATAGCTATTTGTATATTTCAGCCTTATGGGAATCAACAAACTATGTACTCAAACTATCAGGGTACACCATCAAATATGACACAACAACAACAATATTGGCAGATGCAACAACAGCAGGCTCAGCCCCAGTACAATCAGCAATATGGACAAATGTACCCGCACCAGAATTATGCTAGCAATGCCAACCAGTATTATCAACAACCAACACAATACAATCCAAACTATAATAACACACAGCAGGCATATCCACAAAATTATTATCCTAATCAAGGTATGCCTCCACAAAGCTATACACAGAACAAGATGAAGAATGATGGTTGGGAAGACAATTGGGACTGGGGCTGGGAAGACTCAACTAAACAAAAACCTGTGACTAATCAGAATGCCCCACGACCTAGTACTTCCCAATTACAAGTCTGTAACAATGCAAATGTTATAGAAGAAAGCTTTGCATCAACAAACACATGGAATTGGGCAATGGAAGATAAAAAAGAACCCCAAGAGCAATCTAGTACTTCACCCCAAGATAATAAAGAATTGGCTCAACAGCCTTCCATCAATAAAGAATTAAACCTTAGCTCCAAAAATGACTCTAATATGCAAAGAAATGTAAGCAGTCCCCCAGAACAAAGTTTACCTGAAGAAGTTAAAACCTTGAATGACAAAGATGTTGTGAAGGAACAATTGCCTAATCTGGCCCTTGGTAAACGTTTTCATCTTGAAAACTTAACACCCCAATGGTCAATAGAATCACAAATGTCACAAGAATCTAGCGATGGGCCTCATACACATTCCGAAGGGACCTATAGAAGTGAAAATCAGTCTAGAAATTCAAGCAAGAGTAGTCCTGGCTTGAACACTGACAATTCAAATTTTAATTACTCCCAATCTCACATAGATGAGATGTATCCTCAGAGCACAGAGTGGTCCAATCAATCCAATGAAGATTCTACTAAAATTGACAGTCACAAAAGTAGTAGCAGTAGAAGGGAAAGTCATGATGAATTATCAAGTTCTTTACAAGACATGAGTATATCTAATACTGATAATGTTGTTTCTGATGGACCAAAAGTTGATGCTGAATTTGAACAAAATTTGCCACCACCTTTCCAGCCACCACCATCTACTACACCTACTGAAGTTGCGCAACCTGGACCAGATATACCCCATCCTTCTGTTTCATTGTCTATGCCCCCACCACCACCTGTTTCAACAGCAACTAATCTACCTTTGACAATGTCGTCAGGATCAGTCCCTCCACCAACTAATTTTCCCCCACCATCATCATCACAGAATCCATTCAAACATGCAGGGCCCTTTTCACACAAAAACATATCTAAAAATCATTCAAATACTCCTTCTCAGCCATTCCCATCACAAATTGGCAATTCAAATTTAACATCACCTGCAGTTGTGAGTAAGATCTCACAGAACAATAAAATGTCCATTGGATTTGGAGCTAATTTAGAAACAACACCTGATAATTCAGAAAGACCCGATCAACCACAAGCAGCAAGCTTTAGACCAATTCCTGTATCGCAGCAGATTCCTGACAATTTGGAGGTTGCTCCACAACATGACAGAAATGAGTATTTACAAACAGAACACTTGTCTAGTATTGACTTTGGTGAAAATACAGATTTTAGCCAAAATGTTCCACCACCTGGCTTAAGAAGGATGGTTGTGGGTCAACAGGAAACAGAGTATAGCCAAAATTTAAATATTTCTGGTGATGAACCACCTCCAGGTCTAGCTCGAATGGTTCCCGGCCAACAAACAGAATCTGATGGGTATAATCAATCTAATGATAACTATATTGATCGCCATGTTGATGGTCAAATGACTGATAATAGTGGTCACCCATTCAGACAAGCTGATGGGCAACAAACTCCAGATAACTATTCACAACCTGCACCTAATAGGGGATCTGATAGAAGACCAATAGGATTGGATAGGATGGTTCCTGGAGAACCCAGTAATAATGAATATATGCAGTATCAAGCTGGAAACTATGGGGCTTCCAATGAACCGAGAGTGGTTACTGGAGTTGATCATGATTATCCATTGCATGTAGATGCAGGCCCATCAGATGTAAGAGAGCAGAATGTTGATGGGTCAGATTATACTGAACCAGCTTTGCGAAATCCAACCCGGAATATTATTGGGTTAAGGGAAACAACTAACGACTCATCTATAGACTTTGTGGCAGCACCCGGAGATCAGCAACGTGAGCGTGAGGTCACTATGGAAGGAGAAAATTTGCAAGACTTGAGTATCATATCTGGTGCAGAAATGACATTCTCAAGAGAACAGATGTTTGATGTAGTCAGTGGCAATATAGCTGATATGGCAAAAGACAGAAATCATGATGCCTCAGAGTCGGTAGAGTATCCTGCAAATAGTTCCCGCAGGCAGTCTATTAACCGCACTAATACATCTGGAGAAGATTCCGAGCGTGACAGAACCTTTAAGGCCTCTCCAAGAAATGAAAGAGAAAAACAAAAATCTTCAAGAGATCGTGACCGCGATAGAGAAAGAGATAAAGATGGTAGATATTCAAGAGGTGATAGAAAATATGAGAGAGAGCCAGATAGAAGATTAGATGGCCGAAGATCTGAAAAGGATAGGAGAGAAAGGGACAAGGAGCGTGAGAAGCGTGACAGAGACATCAGTCCAGAGTCCCATAGACACCGGCGCAGCACCAGGAGCCGTAAATATGAGACAGAGGACACTGACTATTACAGCGACCGGGAGAGAGAGCGCAGGTAATAATTATAATTGATTGCTATAATTTTTATGAAGATGCACTTCCTGCTTGCTTCTTTGAATAATTTTGGAGACAGTTTTAAGGTTGATCTAAATAGTGAGTAATTTTAGCAAAATGAAATGATTCTAAATTTAATTCATAAATAAGTTGGCTGTAATTCATAAGTTATATTTGAAATGGGCTATGCTATATGCACACACACACTTGTTGATCCACAGCTCATCTCATTTAATGGAATACATATATTTAATCTGTGGTGGATTTGATTGTCTATGTGACAATGCGAAGGTGTGTACCTAAGGCCAAGGGCTTGCATCTACCATCTATGTGTCAGGTGGTGAACGCAAGTGTTGTGCTACCCAGGCAGGATTTCTTATCGCGTATAATCATAGGGAGTGGTATAACTTACCATCAGGTGAGAAAGAATAGCAGCATGTCGGTAACGTGCCGCTATTCTTTTTATTCATCTTATTTTAACTCAATGCTATAAAAACGTGTAGCCTGTATATGTTTCACAATTTAATATGTCGTGTAAGTTTTTAATTGTAAGTCGATTACAGGCGCTATCGAGAGGGCTCCTACACATCGAAACCTCCGAGGCCCGACGACAAAGAGCGACGCCACGAAGAGCACAGACGGTACAACACGACGGAGCGCGACCGCTACGACGACGACGGTGGCGGCAGGCGGCGCGGCGACCGCCACCGCGACCGCCCCCGCGACCGCCCCCGCGACCGCCCCGACCGTCGCTACCGCGACATCGACCCCACCAGAAAGTACGGCAACTTGCGACGCGACGAGGAGGAACGAAGGAGAGGTGAGTTCTGCTCAATCATCGAGTTACAAAAGACACGAGTCATTTAAAAAGTATCACATCTTTTATTTACGGTTGTAGTTCGTTTTAAAATATCACGTACTTTTTATCACAATACACATAAAGTCATATTCTAAGAGTATACAGAACAAGAAATGTTTTTTTATTTTGGATTGCTCTAAACTTGGCCACCAACTCACTGCAAGGACGTCGATGATTTTATTTTATTTATTTTCAGTTGTGACATTCTCGAGGGACGCAAAATCTAGTAATTGTAAGAGATGAGGTAGCTTTCGTGTGGGTTTTCGTTGTGCAAGAGTGTGCAAAAAGCACCCGCCACTTTTCGCATCCGAGCATTTGCTTTAACTTTTAACAACATCACCATTATCACGTTCAATAACAAGGCTGCATGTTATGCAGCTTGATACTGTTTATTTTAGGTGTTAATTAAAATAAAATTGATAAAATCGTTGTTTACTAAATGAATCAACACATTGTTGACATGCAACGTTTTCAATAGCTCGCTGTGAACATAAAGCTTGAATTAATAATGCGCGATTTAATCGCTTGAAGTGATTACATTATTGTGTTCATTGCGCGAGGTCGTCATCGTGAGCCCAGCATCGTGCGCTAGCTCAGAGGCCGATCTGTATGATAGGACGTTTCCGAACGGTTGTTAGGAATGTATCGGTGCTTAATATGTAAACACTTGCTTGTGTTTTATAAATATTTCACATTGAAGGAATGTTTACGCACTCGCTAACGAGTAATACATTCGTTTGTCTTAATGAATTTGATGATTGCGGGGAAATGAAGTGAATACTATGGAACGAACACATTTGATGAAATAAATGAACCCATTCTAACGTCGCTGCTATGATTGTTTTATTCATCACTATCTTAATATGTATCAATGTCGGTTTTTAAATACATTTTGTTTCCATTATCACCTTTAGTTATCCAGCCTGATCATGTTGATACTTGAGTGGAATTTCACTTTCCACTATCAGCTTAAACATCTTTTGTAAAAGCCATGTGCGCAATAATGAATTTTTTTTATGAGAGTATTTTTGTTGTGAACAGTACTTTTACAAATCAAGTCTGTCGTCGTATTTTGTCTCTATTTCTCCTTGAAAATGATTATGATCTGTGTGCGGACATCTCTACCATCGGCCGTAGCGTGCTACCTATAATAGTTGTCATTACAACACTGTCGGTAACGCGTGTTATCTTCGGCGTGATTGTTACTGATTCACCCTGTGCCGCGCTAGTATCTCGATGTAATCACGTTGATATACTACCCACAGATAACATAATACATACGTGATATTTCGTGAATACTTAGGTCTTTATTGGTATTATATTATGACTTGTAGACGTGTTAATTTCCAAGTTTATATTTCTTTATACATAAGAAAAATCCTTTGCAGCGTGTCGTACGATATCTTTTACGGTTCATTAACCGTTAACAATATAAAAATTCAAGGTAGTTTTGTAGCTGGGTAAAAAAATTAACATCGATCCTTATGAAAACGCATGCTAACGTACTACTGCGTAACATACCTGCTTGTGCGTGTGTTTTAATTACTATTTTAACTGACGAGTAAATGTATTTTTTAACTCGCTGTATTTGTCAGGTCGGTGACCAGTGAGAGAAATAAGTTAAAACTAGTATTTCTTATGTTCTGATATCAAAAAAACACGTCGAAACATGTGCTAATAGCAACGCTTTAGTCGGACAGCGCGCGTACATCTTTGATTATCGAAGATAGAGAACGTTATCTGCACGTTCGATCCGTGGATGTAGGACACATACTGACAAAAGATGGAGGCTTCGCTCAAATGCCGCGCACAATTTAACTGAAATTTACGGAACGTAGGTCGATATTACTTACGCCTCACAAATAGTAATTTAATAATTTTATCCTGTTAAAAATAACAAGATAAATGTATCAAATTAAGTAGGGATCATGGGTTAGTTATTGATTATTTCTATTTATGGGTTATTTATATTTCAAGTTTATTCGACGTGCAGTATAAAACACTCATTGTTAGACTATGTTCAGATTTTATTTCGCACTTCTAGGAAGTTCTAAAGTTCTACTCCTGGTTACAACCATAATTTCCGATTGAAACCCCCGACACCGAGTTTTTAAGTAGGCATCTGTATGAGGAGACATGGTGAACACCGTCACCGTACATTACTTATTTATCAGGATTGTTATATTATTGTCGTCCTTGATCAATAACATTGCAATGCAGCGTAGCGGCCGGCCGGAATGCCGCGCTCGCCGACGTAACTGCGCCGAGTGAAAGTAAAACAGAACAGACGGGGTCGGCGACGCGTTGCCCTGGCTTGTAGCTAACCTGCCGGCGTCTCGTGTGTTCTTCAGCGAATCAATTGTCACATTTCATAAACCTATGCTTTAACACAGTAAGTGTATTAAAATCCTTTGGTTGAAGAAATGAAATGAAAGTTTATTATCGTAACGTATCACGTATAGATATTCAAAATTCCTTCGCATGTTTTGTAGTGCCGTCGGCTATTCCTCTTGCCTCAGTAGAGATGACGCGTGGCGTAACCTTACCGCAGCCCGGGGTCTGATGCTGTTGGCGGCGACTGACTTATTTGTATAAACAACATGATCTGTTCTAAAACCTAGCAAATCTAGGATATTCTTTTTCGTGGTCCACTTGTTCCGATTCTACAAAAACAGTGCAAAACTTTCACAATATTTATTTTTAATGGTATTATCGGAGCTAGACTATTTAACTTGTTCGAAATATGCATGCATGCATGCACCGGAGCATATTTAGACATATTTTAAGGAAAATAGGAATATATTTACTTTTTAAATACTGGTTTTGCATAAAAATATAACCGCTGATAAACTCGTTGACGACTTTGTAATTCGCCGCAATACATTTATTCGATGTAAACAAAATCTATAACATGACCCCAGAATGTGATCATTCTGCTTACCCACTTGTTTAGCGTGAGAAGAATATGTTTAGTTAGTAATTAAAAAATGGCCCAAATAATTTTTATATTTGTAAATGAAAGAAGGTGGCAAACGATCCAGTGGGTCCCCTGACGTCAAGAGACCGCTACCCACAGGCATCCGCAACAAGCTAATGAGTTGCAGATGCGTTGCCTACCTTTAATGGACAGAGGAAGAGATAAACAGAAAAATTATATGTCCTTCTCCTATCCACCCCTATCCCGTCAAATCCTCTTCCCCTCCATTTCCTTATTTGAAAAGGATGGGAAGGGGATGAGGAGTAGAACTAGGCCTCCGAAATATGTACCTATCTATAGTGTACTATCATACCGCGTTCGGTGACTACATTCGGGACTGCATTCGGGAATGAATGACCAAAGGTCTTCGTTACTTACAATACGTTGTATATACATGAACTCCGACGAAACACTGTGCACCGGGTTTTCTTCTCGCTCTCTTTCGCTTCAGTTCGCCACATATCGGTGTAATAATTTCTGCAAGTATCGCACGTTACAAGAAACGTTTATTTACTTTAACAAATATTTCTCCGTGTTGTCTAACGTTCACCCCATTTCGATAAGGCACTGTCTTTACTGGTCAAGAAGATAGCTTATAACCGAACTGCCAAATCCCTAATCTGTAAATATAAGAAATTTGGTCTAAAGTGACATTTGTGGTAAGGTAGTCGAACCGACAAATAGTAGGTCTTCAACCTTCTTCTTAGCTTAGCCCAATTGTCCACGGGCTCGCATGAAAAAGTGAAAACAGTTTTGTTTGTAAATAATTTTAGATGTTCGTGTCTAAGCACTGCGAAAAATTAGTTTTCGCTTTTAACGATTTTCCTTATCGGAGCTCCTCCAGATGCCAATTTCGAGATTTCAACAAGGCCGCAGCAGTAAGTAGTTCGAATGGTGTACTGAACAAACATACATATGTACGTGCGCGTACAGTAAAACAACTGGCCTATACGTTTGATCCTTTTTATTCTTCATTTTCATAGCGTTGGTCCTTCTTTACGCTGATTTTAAATCTATATAAAGTTGTTTATTGATGTTTGCAGGCGAGACGTACTCGTCTCCTTCGCGCGCGGGGTCGCGCGAGGCGACGGCGACAGACGAGGAGTTGCCCGGCCCGGAGCGGCGCCGGCGAGACCGCGAGCGACGGCCGCGCACCGAGCGCGCCGACCGCGCCGACAGAGATCGCGAACCAGACCCTTACTATCTCGGTGAGGCGGTTTATAAAGACCCTGTATGCTCTGATATTTAGATTTCTTGAATAACTGCCCCTAAGCAATCAAGAATGCATTCATGAATAAATTCTTGATTGCTTAGGGGCATTATTTTGCGTATCAAATACCTTTAAAATGTGTGCACTTGGCCACATTAGGCATCAGCAAGCTTTTCATCTGCCTATATATTGTGTTCAGTTGTGTGACAGCAATGTGTGTTCGCAGGCGGGTACGGCGGGTCGTACGGCGACCCGTTCCTGCTGCAGCGGCAGCAGTACTCGTACTACGAGCGGCTGCGGCGCACCGACCCCGCCGCCTACATGCGCCTCTACAAGCAGCTGCTGGCCGCGCCGCACAAGATGTACGCCGAAGGTGAGTCCACTCGGCACTCGCAGCATTCGACTTAACTCACGGATTGCGAGGACTATTTTTATAAATAATATTTAATAATAATAATCCTATTATTAAAATATGTTGCGGGGCTTAAAATGTGACCTGCGCGATTTGACTAAGCATATAGCTTTAAAAAACCATAGAGTTAAGTTATTCAGATGTCGACATTGATATTTAACTGTATCAAATTCGGAATTAGTATTATTTTTATAGCTTTTGCAAATTTTCAGTGTCTATGATCTCGTACGTATAAACAAAACGAAATTGGAGGTACCTCTGTAATCTGTTTCTGTATTCGTTGTGGTAAAGGGCCGTGTCCTTACGTTGCAGGGTACGGGTCGCTGGGGTACGAGGCGCGCGGCGAGGAGCGCGGCAGCGTGCACTCGGGCCGCTCCAGCGCCGCCGGCGCCAAGGCCACCGACACGTACGTACCCCACCACCACCGCACCCCCACACCCACACCATCACACCACCACACCACCACACCACGCAACACACATTCCTGCGCAGCACAACTCCACATACCGAGTCCAATATGCATGCATTTAAAAAAAAACGTTAAGTTTGTTTTTGTTGAAACTGAAAATTTGTTTTTTTTTCTATACTTGTATATTAAATTGCATTAATTCTTTGTAATCAATTGGAATCACTAGTAAACAATGGTTGATATAAACTATCACGACATACGCCTGCATTCAGTTTCCATTCACCTGTCTGTCTGTAGACCAAATCCGTGTCCTTCACTCATGTCTAGCTCTAGTCATCTCATCAATTCAACCATCATTCATCCAACAATCAACATTCGGATCGGATCGCAAACACTTACCTACATTTGCCATTTAACACCAACAATCTTGTTTTTTTAAGTGTAAATTAATTTTATAATGATAATTTACTTATTATATAAAAAATATACATCACTTGGGGTACTATTCATTGTAACATTGAAGGCTCGTAGCGTTATAAACAAAACATTGTCATCATTGTCACTACATCGACTGCTGAAAATTGGCTTCCATCATAAATTAACTTGAATCACGTGTCTGGACTACCCGCGCCCGTCGAGTTTCCTTTTTGGCAACAAAATGTTATTCATTGTGCATTTATTGACAAGGTGTTGGTCGTTCGAAACAACGAATGTCTCTTCTGGACTTTTGCCATTCCATATATAAAACGGCGAATGTCCAGTCTCTCCACAAAAAGCGCTTTATAGCGGAGAGTTAGTAAACTCTGGCGATGCGATTGCTCTTTCAAACATCATCATTTTAATGTGCTATTTTTTATTGCACAAAAGCGGCTTTATTTACCAGAGCGTAACTTAAAACAGTCACAGAATGTTCAGGAGTAGTTATGATCGTGCCTAACTAAGCGCTTGATAATGCTTATTTCATGAGAGTTTGCAGGCGGGTTGACTTGTGTGTTATGAATAGCGTATCGCATCGTTAGATAAATCTGGCGATAGGGTAGCGAGGTGGGCGGGTAGCGTCGCGGGGTGGCCGGGGGCGGGTAGTGCGGTAGCGAGGTAGTGATACGGTGCGTACGTAGGTACTACGGCTGCCGGCCGGAGGGCGGCTCGCTGCGGGACGCGCTCTCGCTGCGCACCGACTTGTCCGACAGGTACGCCTCGCACTGGCGCCGCACGGAGTATCTGCACGCAATTCTATATTTCAGATATTATTATTATTATACATTGAAAAAGCTTACGTTTATCAAAACGTCTAAAGTACAGCCGCTGGTTGTGTTGCGTTGCGTTCAGAGTCTCCATTATGATTGCCTTTTAACTTATTAATGCCTTTCATTTGCTTGTAATCAACAAAGCAGTCTCATATCACTTTCTAATCGACTCCACCCTAACGTTTCATGTAAGTTCACGCGAGCTTCTACTTATCATTCCACATATTCATTCACATGTCTAATATTTTAAATACTTTGATTTTGTAGCTGGATATTTTTAAGAGTTAAATTGGTTTGGATGAAATATTAATAAAATAAACTGAAATACTAACAGTTCAATCCAGTAAAGCCAGCATATTTTTTTTTATTTATACTAAATAGATATCGACTTGCCTTTTCTCACTCAGTACTGGATATTTCTATTTTATTGTAGACTTTTTCTAGAAGTTTCCGTTCCTCTATCACTCTGTATGTCTCGTATGTATTCATTAGTTGAGTTCAAACTAGTTGTAACTATAAATTGTGCCGGCCAGGGACCTGAACACGGACGCGTCGCTCAACCTGCAGCTGGAGGAGTCCACGGTGCGCTCGGAGCGCATGACGCCATTCAAGTTCTCTACAGCTCATATTAAGGTAAGTCATTCGGTTTCGTTTGTACACGTGGAAATTTGAATGTTGCGGTGACGAACATTATACTAAAGTGATTCGTGTCGTGTGGCGGTGCAGGGCACCCTGTCTGCGCGGCACGTGGTGGTGGTGCATGCGGCGTACCCGGTGGACGGGCGGCCGGCCACTGTGCAGCTGCTGCCGCTGGCCGCCGCCACCCAGCACCTGCCCGACCACGCCGAGCTGCTCGCCTACCCCGGCCCGCTGGTCAAAGGTACGTCTGCCTTTTGTCTAAAGTGAGGTAGCCAGGCCCAGCGAGTGTACCGGGAAAGCATCACAGTACTTTTCCCGGCGAGTAGCGCCTACTTTTACCAACAGTAAGGCGAGCGATGCACTCGCAACGGTTCTGGCTGTCAGCTCTATACTAAAATTTTAATACGATGGAATACCATAAACACAAATTAATGTTTAATGATTTAAACATGTACAAAGTGACCAATAAAGCAAGATAATTTAACGATTCTTTCTTCTGTTGCAAAAAATAAATAAAACGGACTGTCATATGTCGGTACATATCATTACAAGTTAAACAATGTAAAGGAATTGAACTTAATATAACTAATAAACCGTTGTATCCGATGTTTATCTCTAAATGTGTAAGTATGAGAAGTGTGTTACTGTCTGTCAACAGTGGTAGGGCCCGCAACAACATCTGTTGCACGAATGGGCCGGCTCGAGCGGTGAAATACCACGACCTCGTAGAACACAGGCGTTTCGTCTGATGACTGAGGTACCGGATGCGTATTCCTTTCCCTCCAGATCTTTTTCTAATAGAGAAAGGACGAGAATGGACAGGATTTCACGGGGAGGGGATGGATAGGAAAAGTGATATCCTTTTCTTGTCCATCTCCTCTTCTGTCCGTTAAAGGTTGGCAACGCACCTGCAACTCGTTACCTTGTTGCAGATACCTATGGGTAGAGGTCACTTAATATCGTATAAACCGCTTGCTTGTTTGCCACCTTCTTCTATATAAAAATGTGTATCGTTTGTAAATTAATTATTGGCAAGTGTTGTTCTGTGCGCGCAGGGGTGACGCACAAGAAGAGCGTGATCGAGTATTGCGGGGCGCGCGCCGCCGCCGCCGCCGCCGCCCGCAGCGCGCGCGACCCGCTCGGCCAGCTGCTCATGTGGGAGCTGCTGGCGCTGATGCTACGCCAGAACGGGGTCAGCCGCCACCGATCACTGCTACCTTCTATTGATTAACTACAAATTACGTTGACTGATAATAAGATAAGCTGTCATGTGTTTTAGATAGTAGTTGCTACGCGATACTCACAAAGTTCGCAGTGCACAACAGTCGCTGGGTACCTATTGCATCGATCACTTGACCCAGAGCTGTACATACTGTCTGTAGTCACGCCGTCGGTGGTTGGGGAAAAATGCATGTTTAAGCAAATGACAATCGTCATGAAAAACAGAGTACAAACTAAAAATCAAACCGACGAACTTTAACTAGTACCTTTGGAAAGTAAATCTAAACTTTTTCCACAACTGAAATATCATTGACTTAACCATTTTAATCATTGTTGTTTATTTTATTCGCAAACGTTATGACACCTACTAGTGACGCAGCACCTGAACCACAGTAGACATTGATGACGGGGGAAGTTTGCGATGAGTGCTCTTGGAAGTTTTGTTTGATTGTAAACGCTCGTGGGCAGGTGGTTGTGGGCACCGACATCGCCGAGCTCCTGATGAAGAACACGCGCGAGCACGAGTTCGCGCCCGCCGGCAAGGCCTCCCCGCGCCCCGGTCAGTACGACAACATCTCCTACATTACCTTCTACGGATCATCGTGACCGGGAAAAAAACGTTCACTGCAGAACGTAACTCCCACTCAGGATTAGCCACAAAGAAAGGGCCGTTGCCGCACTTGTCCCGTGTACTCCTGCAACCTTGATGAGATCGTAGGTCAACTCTGCGCGGTACGTGAGAGCAATAGTCACCCCGTGGCCCCATTGTTCATCCGTACTCCGCACAGTATGCTCTGCCCGTACCCATTTACACCTCATATCCATATCTAAACCTTTCAAAAACGGGAGTTTTTTTACTGCATTGTGTATTTGTTGCTTTTAAGCTATAATTATTTGTAGACATTATTAACAAAAAAATTTGTGTGCATTGCAGGCAGCCAGCGCGGGTCGACCGCGTCCGGCGAGGGCCGCGAGGGCCGCGAGGACGAGCGCGTCTCCTCGCCCGACCGGCCCGCCGCAACTCTTACACGTAACTTCTACATATTTCAAGTATACTACTACTGTAAAAAAAGTATTGACAGATTTGACAACTAACACTGGTGCAGCCAGCAGAGCCAGCAGAGGCAGCAGTTGTTGCGCGAATGAGCTGTCAAGTACTTACGTACAGCTGTGCATTGCATTTTCCTATCCGCTTTCAGTTCTTATAAACAAGCAACGCATCCGTAACTCTTCAGATTGTTGCGGATTTTCATGGGTATTGGTGGTCACTTAAAATGAGGTTTCTCTTGCTCGTCTTCCTCCTTGTACGATTAAAATGTAATTGTTTAACATAAGTTTCTGATACAGTGGAGCGAGCGCCCGAGGAGGAGGGTGCGCCGCCGGCGGTGGACGAGGCCGCGGCGCTGGACCGCCTGCGGGAGTACCTCATCTACGGCAACAGGCAGGAAGCTCTCGGTGAGATCTAGTTTCTTTTAATTATTTTTTATATTATTTCAAATGCTTTTGTAGTAAACTATTATAGCGATTTCTTGTGAAGCTCACAAGCTTCTAATGATTTTATTGTTAAAATGTGATGATATCCGAGTTCAGATTAGTTCACAGCGACTGGCCGCGCACAGGCCCGTCCCGACGGCAGAGTACTCAAGACCTAAGAAGAAACCGGACTTTGATTGTATTATAGTTTTCAATGAATAATGGATCCATGATCTTTGGTTACGTTTCTGAAATGCGTTACATTGCAGAGTGGGCCATGAACAACAAGCTGTGGGGGCACGCGCTGCAGCTGGCGGCGTACAGCGAGCGGCGCGTGCGCGCGGGCGTGGCGGCGCGCTTCCTGGCCGCCGTGCCGCGCGCGGACCCGCTGCACACGCTGTACGCCACGCTCGCGGCGCGCATGCCGCCCGCCGCCACTGTACGTACACAAACTGCACGGTTTGCCTTCAAATTATAATTCTCACGGTATACAATCGTATTACCTCAAAAATACATAACTCTATAGTACTAACTTTGCACGAACAATGCGACTAGACAATAGGGCCTGGACGGCGGCCAGTGTCCCTCACCAAATGTTAATATTACATCCATTAATCCTTATGTGAATAAATTCCCATATAAAAAAGGTCAATCGGTTTATGAGACAGAGAGAGAGAAAGAGGGTCGAAAACTAATGTGAGAAATTGTTCCATTCAATATAAAAATAATCGTTACACTTTTTAGTTTCATAAAATGTAATGCACAACGTACCAAAAGAATCCTAAACGTTGACGAACGTTTGTAAAGCTGTGTTTGAACTTTATTCTTCATTTGTTACGTCAGGGCGCGGCGGAGGAGCGGTGGGGCGACTGGCGGCCGCACGCCGCCATCATGCTGGCCAACAGCGGCGCGCGCCCCGACCACGAGCGCCGCGCGCTCACGCAGCTCGGTGAGACTACGATCGACAACTACCCTCGCACATACCCTTTTTGAAATTACCTCCTAAATTGTTGTGTATATTTACATACATGCACAAAACCCTAAAAACATCAAATGTGGTCTTTGAACTCTGTTAAATACCTTTTGTACAACGTAACTGTTATCAGGTGACAGCCTGGCGTCCCGCGGGCTGGTGTTCAGCGCGCAGTTCTGCTACCTGTCGGGCGGGGTACAGTTCGCGCCGCACCCGCTGGCGCCGCTCCAGCCGCGCCCCGCCGCCGCCGCCGCTCCCCCGCGCCTCAGCCTGCTGCTGGCCGAGCCGCGCGCCGCCACCTTACTGCACCTCGCCACCAACCAGGCCATCTTCGCCACCGAGATCTACGAGTACGCGCTGTCGCTCAGCCACGAGGACTACGTCATCGAAGATTTTCAGGTTCGTGGCCTTACAGTGGTCTTTCAATTTATCAGTGGCATGTATTGATATATTTTGCATAGTTTGAGTAATCTGTGTAATCCATCACAATAGGACACAGCAATGATGATATCGTACCCTGCGGTTTCAGGTGTACAAGCTGGTGGCGGCGTGCCGGCTGGCGGACGCGGGGCAGTGCGAGCGCGCGCTGGCGTACGCGGAGCGCGCCGCGCGGGCCGTCACGCGCGCGCCGCGCCGCTACCCGCCCGCGCTGCCCGCCGCGCTGGCGCGCCTCGCTGACAGGTGCCGTCTCGATCGTATTAACTTATCGCTGATAAGCTCATTTGTCATAGACGACTGCAACTTGTGTACACCAAGGTCATCTTTTTACTCTCACCCATTGTTTATCGCGTATTTCATAAAATACTAAGTTCTCAATACCTCTATAATTTAGTGTAGTTTTTTTTTAAATTTACAATTGCATCCGCAGAGGTCAACAATCGCATTGACTTAATATTTATTTGGTTATCTGAAATCCGCTTGAAATCGTCCTTGTTTACTCTTGTCTCGTTTATACGAGGTATAGTTGGTGTGTATCGCGCCAAGGGGCGATATTAACATGTGAAGAGACGTGTGTACAGATTGAAGTACTACGACCCTGCGCTGCACGAGGACCCGCCGCTGGTGGAGGAGGCGGCGGACGCGGACAGCGCCGAGCCCTCGCCGCGCCACCAGCAGCAGTGGATCGACGACGTCAGGAACATCGCCAACATGCTCGAGGTGACCGCAAGGCAACTAGTACTATCAGCTATAACACGCCCACACGCCATAAAAATCGCCCCCCTGGTCCTCATCCAGTGGACTCCCCCCAACCTTGACCTAGACCGTCGGTCCCGCCCTACAAGGGGCGATTGTTGCAAAAGCTAAAGTTTTGAAAAAAAAAAAAGTAATTATTATATTAAAAGGCTTTAAACTTTATACGATCAATCAAAAAATAAATCCTACGATCTTTGCTCGCTTAGAAACAAAGAGATAAATGAATTCACAAGTTCTAAAACCCTCATCGCGTGTCATTTCGCAGGCTGAGTCGTGGCAGCACAGCACGCCGCAGCACCAGCCCGCGTATCACGACCAGGTGCCGATGTCTATTCCTTTTCTTTTACCCTTTCGTTAATACGAATCATAGCGGAGCGGCATAGTCCGCTGTGCCTCGTGTCTGTAGTGTAATGAGTACCATGTACTGCAGAATGTTTTCTGCACTATAACTTGGAGCCACAAAACAATTTCGACTTTTGTAACACAATTGGCCGTGCAGTAGGCCAATAGAATCCAGACTATTGACATGCACAATTTTGTTGCACATCTGGCACACTTGGCAACCGATTTGAACTTATAATTTCTTTTTCAATCAATTGAGCCGTCGCCTAAGCCGATATAAAAACTGTAATTGTTCCCGCAGACGATCCAATACCAACAGTCGGCTCAGGAGTATCCCGACATGGGGGGCGCGGCGGAGTACGCGGCGCAGTACTACCGGCAGCCCGAAGTGACTTACGTACAGCAGGACACGCAACTCGCCGCCACGCCGCGCCACGAGCCCGCCCCGCCGCCCGAGGACCGGCCCGGCGCCCCGCCCGCCGCCGCCGCGCCCGACGCCGACGCCACCTACACGTACGGGGAGGAATGGCCGCGCGCCGACGACCCGGCCCAAACCTACGCAGACCCCTACTGGCAAAACGATCACCACTACGGATATGGAGAAGTGAGTTTTTTTAATTATTATATCATTTTAGATTTGCTATGTGTTATAGTGCCCGTGTCTGGCGGCACTCGGTTCACTTTCAAGTATCACATAATGTTTACTAAATTTTTCACAAATGTTTGGCGAGAGGCTGTACAACTGAACTAGATTAGAATAATTGCTATTTTTATGACATGCATGGCAAAATCTTTCTTATTTTCAATATTTACAACTAAAAATTGTAGATCGATTTGGTGGCGGGATTACTTTATTTAAATCTGTTCGCATCCGTTTTGAATTTGATAATTACGAGCGAACGCGTATTCCATATTATTCGTTCGGCGATCACCACCATGTGTCTCGTAAAACTAGTCGGCCGTGAGGGTTGCTATGTGTGGTGCTAACGCGTATTGTGGTGGGGCAGCGCGCCGCCGCCGGCCTGCGACACCGCAAGGCGGCGCAGCTCGCGCGGCCGCCGCCGCCCCCCGCGACCCTCCCGCCGCTACTGCAAACGCGGAGCCTCGGGCCCGCACCGGTGCCTCGGACCTCCACGCCGCAACCGAAGCTTTCCGACCTGGACATTCAAGTGGCCAACGACGCGCAACTCGTCGGCCCGCCGGCGCCGGCGCGCGCCCCGCGTCGCCCGCCGCGCTGCGGGACCCTAATCACCGGCACGGTGGACGCCTGGTCGCGGACAACAATGGACGGCACATTCAAGCCTCTAGTCTTTGGCGGCACATATCCCATAGACGAGCCGGCCACGCCGCAGGACCACTCCAAGTCTATATGTGAGGAGGATCAACGAGCTCTCGGAAGCGGTGTGCCGTGCGACGCGGACGCCGAGCGGCACCGGCGCGCGTTGCGGGCCACCGTCGAGCGCAGCCTGCAGCGCTTCGAGGCGATGTTGGCGCAGCGCGAGGGCCGGCGGCGAGCTGCGCTCGAAGGCCCGGTTCGCACGTTCGACATCGACGAGCCCGTGGAGCTGGCTGCCTCGCCCGCGGAGCCCGGTCCGCGCGAGGACGCCCGCTACTACGTGGCCGGGCCGCACACCTTCGACATCGATGAACCGATGTCCTTCATATAGCGCTCATGTCGCGTCTCATTAAACGATTCAATATTGTTGTAGAATGTATCAAGAAATATTTCTGTTAAACTGAAAGTTTTTAATCCTTAGTCCCGTGTAAGCTAACACACTGTCAGCTATCCACTTGGTGTGTGTTTGCTTGGCTCTTGCAGCGCCGTGGTGCGTGAGCTCAATGTATTCGGGCGCAAAGCATTGCTTCCTAAACCGCATGACAAATCTCAATTTTATAACAATACCTTACGTTACAGTTTTGACAAAAATGCACAATATTACATATTTATTGCTGAGTTATTTTATCGAAAATCGGTCGGTCATTAAAGAAATGATTGAATAATGTGTTTTTGTTGTGTTGTCATTAGATCAAATGGCACATTACAAAATTGTTAATCTTGCATTAACAACATGCGACCTTTTATTGTTACGTTGCCATATTTTCATCGAGTACAAGATTTTAAATGTTTAATTAAAAAATAAATTACACCGATCTTAAAAAGAACAACAAACCGATCGGTCGAAAGCTGTGATAAATTGTAATGATCTGAAATCCATACTGGTTCTATTTATTTTTAGCATCTAAATTAATTAGGTTGATTTTTCACCGGACCGATGAGACGAGTCACAGTCTATAACCTCGTTGCGTTGAAGTATTTTTGCGACCATGACAACTTCTTATTTATCTACAATTTTATACAGATTTTTACTATAGTTATTGCTTTTTTTATTAAATACGATTGCATTTTTATTATATCTAAGTTGTGTTGTGCTTGTGTCCGCGGTGGCCGCGCGCACGCGCACGCGCACGCGGTGACACTTTATGTTTTTAACATTAGCCCGTAGCCATCGGCCGACGGCCGCCCGTCTCTGTTGATCCGATGTTGTCATTATTAAACGTTTTATTAAATTGTGTGTTTTATTTGATAGGGTTGCTATTTCTACTCAAAGTTAACATAATTTCCTTTAAATATCAAGAGACAGACAGAGAAGGGCGGCGTAATGGCAAACGAGGGTAGAGGAAGAGAGGCGAAGAAAAATTACGCTACAAAATTGAGTTACAGCGTCGATGGTCGATGTCACGGAGGAACATATTGATTCCCCTGCCAAATTGAAACCTTTGTTAAAAGTTGTAAAAAATGGAAACCTCTTAGAGAGTGGAGCGCGCGCGTGCGTGCGTGTGTGTGTGCGTGTGGGTGTGTGTGTATGTAGTGGTTTTTTATTTGTCTGTGAAAATGAAACGAAAAGAAGTTTCGTTCTGACAATAGCACGCGCCATGTGCGGCAAGCGGAGGGGCGCCGTGCCGCGCTGTACTATGACGAAATGACGAAGCCACCGTAAGCAGGGGCGGATTGGCCCTAAGGCCGAGGAGGCCCGGGCCTAGGGCGGTAAGATATTAGGGCCGGCCAAACGTGACAAAATATTCACTGTTGATAACAGGAAATAACTCAAAGTACGTAAATATTCTAAAGGCTCATCGCAAGCCATCGTATAACAATAATCTTCCTAGATCACTTTTGTACTTTTTATAAATAAAATATTAAATGTTTTATTTAAATGTGCAATTATCCCGCACAGTGAAACCTCGAGTAATGTTACAAACTAGCATATATAGTTAACTAAATTTCTGAATCGATTTCGATAAAAGAAGGAAAAAAAGTAAATTCATTATGTACTCAATACGATG